>OW028580.1:37515335-37600335 GCA_932294295.1 Alitta virens
CGTCATGGCCTGACAAAGCTTTTCTCTTCTTGTTGGCATATGGTTAATGGTGGCCTACCTCAATGACCAGACTGTCAAATGTGTTCACTTACATGTGTTTTGTTCATGTGAAGAGAGTTTTGTTTCCAAAGAAGCTTCAGCATCAACTGCTCTATGTATATATTCCTGCTCACAAAAAAAGCAAATGTTTCTTTTAAAAAATTGAAAAGAGTAAAACCATTAGTTATATTATTATATATATCTCTCAAGTAGGGGAGATGGCAGAACAGGGAACAGTGAGACACGAGGAACAGTGAGACAGCCCCTAGTTTCAACTCAGTGAACCTTATAACACCATGGAGCCACCGGAACCAATAGAAAGTTCTATAACCTGCAAGAATTAAAGGCATGAGGTAAATTTCACTCTTTGGTTTTGACAGGTAGACGTCTAGTAATTTTTGTACCCACAAAAGTTTTCAATCTTATTCTACCGTATTTGGAAATCATCTAATAGTATACAAAACCTTGCATATTGGTATTTAATTCAACATATCAATACAGTACTATATCCATGTGGACCTCAGAAGGTCGCGGAAAGTTCATGATGAAAATGGCATGGGAGAGAAAAGTGAGACAAAACGTGAGTGGGGCTGGGTGAAACAACTTAATTCAAAGTAACTCTAATAAGCAGCTGGATGGTTCCAAGACATGAATTGGTGGTACCTTGTACCCTGTGTCTATGCCAGGCCAAGTGAATAACCCCAACCGAACAGTGTACATGTAGGCATATATATGCTTAACATTGTGTTGACATCAAGTCTTACAATCTCATAATTACATCTCTGGATGCTGCCCTAACAAGCAGGTAGTTGACCTGTAACATCGAAATAGCTTGAAACAATACAGGGAAATAATTACCTAACATATTTTGCACTTTTGTTGTACTATCAGGCCACAAATGACTTGCATTGACATTGTGTTATGTGTGAATTAATACAGCAGAACCATACGTTCACGAACGTAAATGAAACGTCAAATAACATTTTTCTGAGGTACACTTTAGAAAAATATTTTTTGAACGTTTCATTTATGTTCGTGAACGTATGGTTCTGGCTGGGCTATATTTGTTATTATTGAAAACGAAAAAAGTGTCTCATGGTCCCCCACTCTTCCCTAATGTATTTATTGTAATGATATGCACCAGTAAAATTTTCTTTCAAATAAAATTACAAAATTTTACATTATTACAAAAACTAAAAGCAAACCACACAGTGTAAAATTCTGACCATTTTCACCTGAGCACAGCTGCACAAGTATATAAGGAAAATTGTCTAACTTTGCTGTTATGTCAGATTATGAGGCATTATCACATCAATAGACTTAACGTCCCTAATGTTAGAATCAACCTGGATTCAGCCATATGGTATACATGGGTGTGATAACCAAATCGTATCTTTTTTTTTTTTTTTTTATGTAATAATACATTTTAGTTCAATATTGGGTGTAATAAATTTTTTTAAATAAAAGTCGATTAAATGTATTTCACAAAATGTACCCTTGATATATGTATATATATATATTTTTTTTTTTTTCTTGCGATAAAGGTATAGGCACACTCATGTTGCAGTTCTTCTTTTCTTTTAAATTAAATCCTGCTTTTCAAGAGCACCTAGATGTCGCCACACGCTATTAAAAACTCGCGCCCTCTTGCGATTAATTTTTCAATGGTCGTTGAACCGGTTAGTGACCTTTTTCTTCCGATGATATTTCACCATCTTCGGAAATCGCGCGACTTCCAGGTTCGGGAAAGAGGTGGTTGGACAGAGCGTCTGATAACGTGTCGTGGAATGATGATAGAATTATTTCAGTACCAATGATAGACCCATTTTTATTCGTCTCAATGAATGGCACAAAGTTACACGTGGATTTGCTGGGTTCAGCGTTCCGGTCAGCCATGGCCCACGGTTGTCGGTGTTGCACGTGAGTAGCAAAAATTCTTGCTATCTGGTGTGTGTTTAATCACTTTAAAGATGACGGTGTAAATATGGAAGTTCAATTATGTGAGTCACTCTTTCAAAGAATTTGACACTCATCATTGATAAAGAATTGGTTCAAGTGTGACACTGCAGCAAGGCATGGAGTGACACCATGCTGGTACGTAAATTGATTAAACTTTAATTGCAGTTTGTACGCTTAGCTAGTATAACATTGGAATTTTAAGTTGGTGTAAACACTGTTAAAATCTCATAATTCAAATTGTCAGCATCCAATCCGAATCAATTGAATGCTGTAAAACACAAAATGTTATCAACTGGTACTCTGTCATTTTTTGCCATCGTTTTACCCTATTTATGTGTCATTTTTTGTCATTCGTTTTACCCTATTTATGTCATATCATTCACAGCATCAGCGAACTAGTGAAACGAGGTGATATGGAGAAATTCAAAGAATTGGTGACCGGCCAGAAAGAAGAGGAGCGTTCCATGAAAGACTTGAATAACGGCCTCATCACAGCTGCAGAATTAGGACGCAATGAATTTGTCAATGCGTTACTGGACGCTGGTGCCAATGTCAACTCCTTCGATGCATCTGGCTTAACCCCAGTGATGTTGGCTGCGCTGAATAATCACACAGAAACTGTCCGCATATTGTTAGACAACAAAGATTGTAGTTTGTCCCTTAGTCTTGATTTAAGAAGTCGAACAGCGTTACATCATGCTGCGGCTACAAATAACATGGAATTGTTGACATTGTTACTCGAAAGAGGTGCTGATGTGAATGCATCCAACGAGTGCAAAGACACACCTTTAATCATTGCCATCATTCATAATCACCAGGAAATTATTGAAAGACTGCTACTACAACCAGGGGTTGATCTAACGGCCTTCAACTCTCACGGCCGATCTGCTCTATTGAAAGCTGTGGAATTTGGTGACCTGGCTTTAGTCAAAAAGTTGATTTATCATGGTGCGGACACTGGGTTGTTAAATCATTGCATGGAGGGACCACTTCATATCGCCTGTGCAACAGGAAACGTTGATATCTGTCGAGAACTTTTGAAGGACGGTGCTTTAATTGAAGTTCGAACTCGGCGCTGTCCAAGCATGACTCCTATTATGATTGCTACAATGAAAGGTATGATGTCCAAAATGTTCTTACAAAATTAAATTGTGTGTTTTGGATTGAAAGTGAGCTATCTAACAACAGCCCCATTATATAGTTACAGTTTGAGTGGAAATGGTCAGAAACCGTTGCTTTGAATTTAAATGCAAAACAAAGTGAAATTTCTGTTATATCATGACAAACAGTAAATTCTTTACGTTGCTGGTCTTTCTTAACTTAATTTCTGCAATTTGTACTGAATTAACTTATGATAACCCAATGTATGTTCATGATATTTTGAAGACATGGGAAGATGTTTTCACAAACTTTATACTCAAAGCCCATCATGCCAACGAGAGTATCATCTTTTTTGGAATTGGTGAAAATCGTGTGGTATCCCGTTGGAGGAGGGCCAGTTGGACAACCATAATATGAGGCTTCGGTATAATAACTTTTTTTTTAATTTCGTTGTAGGTCATCTCGAAATTGCTAGACTATTAATCGCTCACGGTGCACAGGTCGACACGCAACCTGCGGAGTCCATGTTGACCACAAGTCTCCTGTGTCTAGCTGCTCTGAGTGGGAAAGGAGAACTTATAAGATTTTTGTTGAAGAACGGTGCTAAATCTGAACTGTGCATTGAAAATGATTTGACATCCATGTTGGTAGCATGCAGAGCAGGACATGAAGACTGTGTCAAGGTAAATTAAACGATGGTGCCGTCTACTAGGCATCTTGCACTTGGTAATGCAGTGTTCCAGCTAGGCCATTTGAGCATATCCGACATGGGGAGAGATGTGTAACTCTGTCTAATCATTGTTTAAAGATGTCATCGTACAATCAGGTCATTGAGTAAAGTTAATTAGGTCAACTTATTTTGATGACGTCATTTTACACATTGGTTTAGCACAGTTACTATATACTCAGTTAACTGTCTTTTGTGATGACATGTCATCTACTAAACGATGCTAAACTTGTCAACCATGGAATACTCTGTATGTCTCAATGCTAATGATCTGAAGCTTAGTTGCTTATATAACCAGCTACCAGAGGCAGACGTAATGGTGGTAAGGGTTTGAGTCCACACCATGTAACACATTCACATCCTGGGTGGGATCTTCAACTTCCCTATAAAAAAAAAAAATCATATATTTCCTATTTTTGGTACATCATGAACAGATCATTTGTGGTTGAGCTAAATTTTTCTGACAATCTGGCAGTTTGTGGTCCAATAAATGCGCATTCAACCTGGCAGCTCCAGGATTCTGTAGAATATAGGTTCATCACCAATTGTGAACCACAAGATGAGTGCTTTGGTCCTTCAGCCTTGTCAGGTTGGAATCGCATTTATTGAACTCATATAAGTATATTTAAAAGCCATTGCTCTCAGCAATTAAAGTAGGTGTCTGTCCATTATTTGTTCAGAATATATCATTTTGGAGCTTTGCAAGTTGACAGATATTATTAATCAGTTCATGAAAGTCTGACGGGTGATCTACAGTTTTTCGTATGGATTGCCAACATATATTCCTGTATATACCTATATTTTTGATAATATTTCCTATAAAACCCTAGGTACAAAATTTCATGCCTACATTATGAAAAATAAGAGAGATATGGACGTCTGAACTTGGAAATTCATGCCGTTAATAAAATTAAAATTGCTGTATCATCTAAACAATGGACACTTGATACCTGCAATTTTGGATTTTTCCATTAATTATATAGTCCTACAACTGGTATTTTTTGCAGAATTTTTGGAGATGGTGACCTTGGAAGTTTGTCTGAATTTTGGTGAATTCATATAGATTGACCCCATTACCAAAATATTGCCCAAAGGCTCTACGTTAAGGCTATGGCTTTGCTGGTCAATATCTTTTCAATTTGTGAAAAATAGAACATTACATGACCAAATGATGCTCTGTGTATATTAGTTCGATCGAACAGGGTGACTTCATAACAGATCTTCTAGAAAACAAGCGTGGTGACCCCCCCCCCCCTTTTTTTATTGTCTTATATGGGTAATCACAATAATTTAAAGTTGGGTACCATGTTAAATTAAATCTGTATTCCTAGGAAAATTTTTATTGCAACATTTGTGAAAAAGTCCCT
Source organism: Alitta virens (assembly GCA_932294295.1). Taxonomy (NCBI): domain Eukaryota; kingdom Metazoa; phylum Annelida; class Polychaeta; order Phyllodocida; family Nereididae; genus Alitta; species Alitta virens. The sequence continues at coordinate 37,520,529 of OW028580.1, forward strand.
GAAAAAATGACTTTTTGATTGGCTTTCTTTTTCTTTGGATCCCCTAGGGTCATTGTTATCTTATGAATTTCTAATACAAAATAGTCTCAAAATGTTCCTGAAAGTCCACTGCATACAAGAACATCATCTTTCATAGTTATAGCATAGCACTTAAATAATTAGGCTTGATATGAGACGGAATGAGCGAGAGAAAAACTGACTTTTTTAGGCCCTGTTGTTTGTGGGCACCAGATCGGAAAACCTACAATAATTCGAAAATGAACACGGTGACCCCCTAATTTTTTCCCCATATTTTTTGCTTTATATGGCAGAACAATCTATTTTAAAGGATTCCTATGTCAAAAGTTCACGTGTATCGAGCCACCTTAACTGCTAGGTGACTCAGCCGCTTACTTTTTATAACTGTCTATTAAGTTTATTAGTAGTATACTAATAATGTAGTATTTAGTATTCATCTGGATTCTGAAACACTTCGGGCTAATGTTTCACAGGTGTTACTCGAAGAGGGGTTCTCTGCAACGGAGAAGAACAGGTCAAGCTGGAGTCCCATAAGATTTGCGGCGAAAGGCGGATACTTGAATCTGTGCGAAATTCTTTACAAACATGATGAGGATGGTGTTCAGGAACAGATTGATTTTGCTATAAGGGAAGCATTATATGGTAAGGCAGCTTAGTTTTAACTTCACAATGTGATGACATAAGCACTCACAGGGTTCCCAACAGGGGGCGGGGAAATTTGAATAACAGATTTTTTTATGATTTAAATTGGATTATTTATATTTTTAACAGCAAAGGAATAATATTCTAAAATATTATAATACTGTATGGGCTGTTCCATTTCAAAAAAAAGGGGGGGGGGGGGGTGGAACTGAACATTTTTAGACCCTCCACGCCTGATATCTGGTTATTGAAGCATGTCATAAAATATTTGAAAACCTGTCAGAATTGCATCAATATTTATTTTTTATTTTCACATCAATTTAAAAAGATGTCAAAAAATACACCTGGTTTTCTTTCATTACAAGAAAAAAACATCACTGATTTAAAACGCCTGTAAAAGGTCATAATAATCATAATGCACTGAAAAGATAATGCTTCAGCACGCAGTTGAACGGTAGCGCAATAACAATAGCATAATTCTAATTTCTAATCTTACACTTACAGGTATGGCATTGTTTTAATGCACTAATTGATAACAGTTTGTTTATTCGTATCTTTCACTCAGCAAGAAGCTAAATCGGTGGTGATTTAAATTTCTCATAAAATAAGTTTGTTTAGCTTGTTTAGTAGTTTTGTTGATTTCTTACTTTAAATGGTACTAAATGAAGCAGTATAGAAGTAGTGGAAACAGCATTTTAATTTCAATCAATGATTATTATTTTTTAAATCACTTGATTTTAATCGCGATTTAAATCGACCTGATGATGTAAACCCACCTGATTTCAATCTGCCAACCCTGGTTCCCAGCTGTTCTGGGGACCTTGAAATGCATTTCAGCTTTTCAAGGTCAGGGAGATGATGAGATAAGATTCCCGCACTCAGTGAGTCTTGAGAAGAACACTGATGATAAATTACCCCGGATAGTGTGTTTGGATGGCGCCTTGAATTGTCATTATCATATCAATACCTGGGGGAGATCATGCTGAATGTGCAGTTGATTTACTGGCGCTTGAACAGTTGTCTGCACACTGCTAAACTGATAATTTTTCTCAGGATATGGAATTTTCTCAAGGAGAACTTTAGTTGCCTTGAAGTACTGGGAACTCTGGTACATTTCTTGATTATTATTAATGGGGTCATCATTTGTAAAACAATTTATTTTAACAATAGAGACATTCCGTTAAGAACCAAAAATAAAATGCACATAAATACATGTAAATTACGTGCTCATTTTGTTCACATACCCTGCAAAAAAATGACTTTGTAGTTAGTTCCAGAGTTGTTAAAAATATTGTTTCTTGATTTGCACATAAAAATAGTAAATGTGACAATTAAAACTGAGATCGAAGAAATACATTAAAAAGGATTGAAAAATATAAGAGAAAATGGAAATTAGAAATGTGACATAGGAATTCATCATGGTAATTACACTGACGGTGACTGTCGAAATTTTGTTTTCTAGGAGGACATCCCGAATGTGCCAAATTTCTCCTTAATTGCAAGACGGACAAAGCGGCTGATGATTATGTGAAGTTTCTGACGTGGGCTGCTGGCTGTGAAAAACCAGAAATGGTATGAATTGACATTAACTTGACTTGAAATATAGTTGAGGTATAACTTATACATGTATTAAGAATATTTATTCACATAGGTCGCTGATTAGTCCTCAAATAACGGGTCTTCCTTTTAATGGGAAAGAGAAGAGAATTCCTTATATAGAATGATTTGAATCTGAGTCATATATTAATTAATGAGATGTAAATTAGATATGCCTTGCACTCCATAATACAGTTTACTGTAGACAGTTTAAGGAAAAAGTAACAAGTTGGTGCATTACATAGTATTGAGAGAACAAAAGCTAAATAAAGTTAATGTAGCTATAGGTAGACCAAATGTAATGAATAGAATCTAACCTGAGAGGTGTGAGACTAAGGACTCACAAGTGATGTTAAATGGCATTTTAAAGCATGGTAACCTTCCATCTCCTCTCAGTTCAGAGACTAAAGGTGGATATTAAAAACAGAAACTTTGAATTTGAGATCTGACAGTGATGAAGCGAGCACGCTTTACAAAAACTGGAAGAGGGATATGATCGCTTGATCTCTTCTCATGACTTTGCATACTTTCCAAACAATGTTTTGTGTTTGTTGTAAATACTGCAAACAAATGTGTATGTTGAGCTGTTGAGGCTATTGACATATCCAGTTCCTGCCTGACTTTCTTTGCAATATGCTGTCAAAACATACCTTTGCCAAATTATCTTGAACTTCAAAACTATGAAGTATGATGCATAATTGTAATACATTTTACCATTTTACAGGTTGAGTTAGTTTACAAACGTATGAGTGAAGAGGACCGTGAGACTCTGAAGGATCATTGCGAAGAGGATCCTTTGTCTCGAGCGATCGAGGATGATTATGTCCATACTGCTGAGAAACTGCTGGAGTTGGGAATTCCTCCTCAGGGTAAATGGCCTTTCAATAGGGCTGTACTCCTTTATCTTCAAAACGATACAATATGTATCACGATACAGCAAATACGATACGTATCATAATACGAATTGTTAAACTATGCCATTTCAGAACAAATAAAAGTTTATTTTAAAACCTTATATCATGGAAAAAAACTATTGAAGTCAATTAACAAATCTTTATTATAACTTAACACGCTTGTGCTAAATCCTCATATGCTTTCAGAAAGTGTTAATTGTAACAGGGTTTCCTATAGGCAAAAAGACCATTCCTCATTGTGACCTGATTTTACTGTATTTAGCTCCGTTGTATTACCATGAGCATCTTTTCTAATAATGTGCATGAGCATAAATATTTCAAATTCAAAAAAAAAAAAAAATGCATGTCTATTGAAATTTGCCGGCAAACGGGTTTTTACGACAAACAAGTTAGATGCAAATTTTCAACAGGTGGCAGCACCTGTCAGCCCAAGTACGCCATCTAGCGTTAATATATCACAGTATTACAACGGAGCACTCTATAGGATGACTGTTCTCTTTTATAAGTACCGTTTTCTTTTACAGGACTGGTCAGCTATTCTGAAAATCTCACACCTCTCCACGTGGCCATAAGGAAGGGCAACGATACTTTTGCCAAGTTGTTGTTAGAGAAAGGTGCCGACCCCAGCGGACACCCTCAACAAACAGTTTCACCCCTTATCGTAGCGATCCACGACAGATTTAGTCATATGGTTGATATCTTACTCAAGTACAACGCTGACGTCAATTTCAAATATGCGTAAGTAGTTAAATGAGGTTAGACTTCCGCACACTGCACATTGCATCGTTGGTTGCTGTGGCAATTAAACCAGACATTTTTGGCAATTAAACCAGACATTTTTGTACTTAGTCCCCGCAATGCTTTCCATGCCACTAGGGAAGGATATATGCTGACTTAATGTGTTTCATCAAAATTATGAACATATTTGTGTTTTCCTGTGGCAATCTAACCATATTTATCCGGAAAACGTCAGGTGCTCTGTTCATAAAAGCCTAGTGGGAAAACTTTTGCCATCGAGTGTTGTAGCAGTACTTTTACATAGTCGTCATAGTCGATACCCAAACAAAGAACTAGTAGATTTGGCAACAGTTTTGTACAATCGAGTGTATTATACTTAAAATACGTAACATCAAAACAGTTGGTTCCATGAATTAATGTAAATAATATGTGTATTTGTAACTTGTTAAGCAATGCTATTGTACCACCAAGAGTTGCCATAATGGACTGACTAAAGTATATCCTATATTATTGTGCTTATAGCAGATAAAATTTGTCAGATTACTCTTAGGTGTGTCAATCTTTATCATTGTTATTCTTTTGAATTTTTAAGGTATCGAGAATTGGACTACGAGGGAGGCTGTGTTGAGCAAGTTATGGAGCGTCTAAATGACAGAATTTTGGACAAAAGTTCTGACCAAGATTTAGTCACGATAACTGCCTTGGACTTAGCTATGATGAACGGTGATCCTGAAGTTGTTATTAAACTGATCATGCATCACAGTACCAACCTTATTCCGTTGCTCAGTAAGTGTACATCATTCAGATATGTTATTAAAGTTTCATGTTTTTCTCTCTGTTGGTAATCCAGGTTAGTCTGATATGCCTGGTGCTTTTTGACTTAGAACTTCTAGTAGGTGTATTAGGCATTGATTGAAGTCGGATGCAGTTGTAATCTCATAGGTTGAATGGTGTAAAAGAACTGAAGTAACTAAGCTGCTAAGGGTTGTAGAGGAGGCAACCTGAAGATTTTTAGACCCCCACCCCCTGATATCTGGTTTTTGACAGACCCCTCCCCCACTTTTTTCTACTTAAAAATACACCTGTATTAAAAAAATATTGGTCAACCACCAACCCCCCCCCCCCCCCCCCCCATGATATCGGAAGACCAGGATTTCAAAAATTTTTATTAATTGAAATTAAATGGTTTAATATTTATGGAACGCATGCTGAAATTAATATGACGAAAAGGCCAATAAAATTCACAAGGTGAATTAATTTTATTTTGGTGATACAGTATCTGTCAATACTGACAATTTATTGGTGTTTTAAAAATGATACCCATTCGTTTTTTTCCAAATCGTGAACCAAGTATGAAAAGTGAATGTATGTATATTTCTCTTCTTTTTTTTTTCAGATGAGAAAGGTTTGTGGCACAATACCATTTCCAGAAATCCAGCATTTGTTGCGTTCGTCCTGGAGGAGGATGAGAAACCAAAAACTTTGAAATCACTCTGTCGTGCGACAGTTCACAACAGATTAAGAGGAAAACACAACTTCTTGTCCGGTTGGTCTCTGATGAGGTTGAGGATCGAAAAACTTGACTTGCCCAAGGTAAGATCTATTTGATTTGTGTTTAGATAATTTTGTAAGTCCACAAGACTATTGTCTCATTCTTGCTTGTTTAAAGGCCGGCTGTTTCATTTAAAAAAAGGGGTGGACCAGAAATTTGTTGAAAAAACGGGGACTAGTGTTTTCTTAGTATCTTAATGTAGGAAAAAGCGAGGGTTTAGTGCAGTATAGCGGACCCAAAATTATGACCATATAAAATAAATCATAATTTTGAGCAACACTCACCAAGTTCTGAAGGTCTTGTCCAACAAGAACAACATTTGTGTAGCATAACAGGGGTTTGGGGCCCCAAAGAAACAAAATAAAAATAAACATTGTTCTTGGGTAAACATGAAAACCACTGTCATTTGTTTGTGACGTCATACATTGAATTCAAGCTTTTTACATTGAAAACTTGACAACGAGGCTAGCTAAATATGGTTATAAATCTGGGGGGGGGGAGTGGACCAGAAAATTTTCAGACCCCCTCTCTCCAAATATCGGTTTTTTGACCGACCCTCACCCCCGCTTTTGGAAAAAGTGCAGCATAGCGGACCCAAAAGCGGGGGTGGGAGTCTGTCAAAAAAACGATATTAGGAGAGAGGGGGGGGTCTGAAATTTTCTGGTCCACTCCCCCCTTTTTTAAATAGAACTCACCTCAGTTACCAGCAGGCAGACGTGCTTGTGTTATTGTTGTTATTCTCAAATAAATAAATGTTGATTCATCGATTTATTGACTTATCTGAGATTCTTGTCATATGAAAGTTTCTTAGCTCTCTCTAGAGGGGAGAGCTTATGTTGTCACTTCGATGATCATAATCATGTCGCCATTCTGCATTTGGTTTCCAGATGAAAACAGAAAGTATCTCCTTTCTTGCTATATGGCTTAGTATCTACGATAGATATTGTTCTATTGTAGCCTGTCAATGTTTTTGGGTTTAATTTACTGCTTCATTATCGTACACACGAGAATTTTTCGGCAATGATGTTGGTTGAATTGGAACCTCAGATGCGGTTCTTGACCCTACATGCAGCGTGGCGGCAAAATGAGAGCGGAATGCCGCGTTGTGGATCCCAGAGATCAGTGTCCTCCTGGCAGAGCTCAGCACGTCGTATGCATTCTAGTTACACTGGGTTTATCTGTTAAACTGAAGCTTGTATTTCTTTACTTTCAGATTCTGGAGTCGTACTTGGCTATTCCTTATGATTTTGATGATTTCATTGAGACCTTCGCTGAAGAGCTGGAGCTTTATGAAGATGAGGATGACTTTGATGCATTTCCATCGGATGATTATGATGACCCAGATGACTTCTATGATGATGATTATGATATTGATGATGATGAAATGTAAATAATCTTAAATTTAGTCATGCCGTTTAAATATGGTTGATCATTATCTTTGTTAAGCTCAATTATTTTGTTCTGTGATGAACTCTCAAGAAATGTTGTCGTTTTTCCTGTAGAGGATTGTTTTGTGTAAATATGCATTTTTGAAAATACAAAGTAAGGGGTGGGGTTTATGATATGAATATTGGGGGGTGGAATAAAATAAATAAGGGGAAATTAAAGAATTTTATAAATAAGTATGACAAATGAACATTCATGTCATTATCAGGCGACGGTTTTTTGATCTTATGTTTCTCAGAACTTTCTCAGACAGTTTTTTATGAGACGGTCGGTCGGAAAATAAAAAAAATCCCCAGAAAATGTTTTTTTTCATACATTTTTTCTATTAATAAATCAATGGATATACCATATCCATTGATTTATTAATTGAGCGGCACTGCAAAAGTTTGGCCGGCGGCGTGGAGAAACGAAAGATCAAAAAACCTACGCCTTACTATAATTTTTCTGCGTCACGAGATGTTACTATTATTATTCAGAGTTTATTCAGGATAGTAGTAATTGTATAGCATGATGTTATTCCCTATGTTCCATGTATTATAGTGTCTTGTGGACTCCTCAAATTCTTATTTGTCAGTTACCGTCATATTGAAGTCACAAGTATTTTAAGGCCTCTGTAAGATCTCACACATTCCTTGTGCTGTAATGATATTATTGATGATATCTTGTGTGTTGGTTTGTACCTAAGTCCTGTATAGGGTCTATATTGCTTTTTGTTCTCAGACAATAGGGATTATTTTTGTCATTTAATGTAAACATATCAATATGACTGTATTGAACTTGTATACAGTGTATGTTGTGCAATTTTGTAACCAGGCACTGCAGTTCAACCTTGTGTTATATACAAAATTAAAACTTGCAATTAAACCCTCATTAATGTACTCCTAACTTCATAAAATTTGTCAGTTTATGAACGCGCTGAAAATGAATTCCAAATGTCCAGTGTTTTGCACAATAGTTGTTATCGGCCTTAGCTGCATTCGTTTTTTGATTTGGTCAATTTACAAATTTAGTTCATTCAAGCAGGCTTGTATTAAGGATTTAGCTTATGATGTAGATAATTTCTTTAATTGTTATGTTGTAAGTTCTGTTTGTTGATTCATTGTATGTCTATGAAGTTAGAGTTGTGATTATGAGACCATTTCAAATAAAATTTGTCAAAAATTTAACTTCTTTCAGGTCATTCCATATGTAATCAACCAATTTTTCAGGAATTTCCCAGGTCACCCTCTCAGAATTGTCTAAAAATATTCAGAGGTGGACATCTACCAGACTAATGGGCAAATCTCAAATTTTAGGTCCATATCTGCAACCATTTTTGAAATACAGCCCTTTGAAATTTAAATAAATTTTTCGCAAATGCATTTTCGTCCAACTTTGCACACTCATTACTTCACTGCTATTGCATGTAGAAGTTTGAAATTGAGTTTCCAGGGCCAACTTTTCCCCATAGAAACTTTAAATTGAGTCTAATTAAGTCTACATTCAACTGTTTTGTCACAATATGGCCGAAAATAAATATAAAAAACGATAAATTATTATTATTTTTTTTTTTTAGGAAGAGGCTATTGTAATGTATGGAGAACAGAATAGAGTCCAGGGGTATGAAACAGCCAAACTGAGGTCCAGTCTGACCTTGCCATACAGTCAATTCAAACAAAGGATTGTGAGGGCCAGTTGCACCCTCATTAATTATGCAAATGATGCAGGTGCACTGGCTAGACAATGGAATATATACCAAACAAAGACGGCTAAATTCACACACAAGTAACTATGAAACATGATCTATAAAATTGAAATATTAATACATGACACTATAATATGTAGTCTAGGTATTTATTACAGTTTAATGAATTAAAAACTCGAGTGTTGATACTTAGAAGTGGCCTTCGGGTTGATCCCCTTGTTGGACCTTTAATTACTGCAATTTTATGAATACAGTTACTTACAATTGTTAAACTTTGCAACATCAGATTTGCCATGGTATCAGTTTAGGTTCAGCTATAGGCCTAATGTAAACAGTTGTAGACCTACAATGTCACGGAGCCCCTAAGCAGACAGGAAAATAAAAAAATTACAGGATTTTTTTATGCCTCGCGAAAACATTGCAAGTGCGTTCCCTCATGTATAAAACGCATTTCCCTCGAGGGGAATGTGTTCACTCACGATGATGACTTTCCCTCGTGATACCTTCACGAGGGAACGCGATACCTTTGTGATACAACACAAAAATTCTGAGGAAACCCGATCAATACAAGGCACCACGTTGATCGCGAGGGAATGCAACAGTTGCCACAGAACCCAGTGTTATACATGTTATAGCAAGAGAAAGCAAAAACATTGTGAGGGAATGCAATGATCGCGAGAGAATGCGATAATACATATTTGCAAAAAACTGACATGTCCTCCTCAGGGGGGTTCTCACATAGCCGGTTTTCCCGGTGAAGCCATATTGCTCTCTTAGAATTATGTAATATTGCACAAAATTGGGCATCTGTTCTGCTGTGGTTATCGGGAGGTTGTCGTAGAAGACGGTGAACACACTCGATTCCTCACAGCCGTCCCCGATCCGAGAACAACCGTCAAAATCGACGGATGTTTTGCTCATGTTAAAAACTTCCGTAGAAAACTTGCGGGTGATCGTTTATAGTGCCATAGAGGCACTCGTGGCATACGTCAAGTCACATGTGAGACATTCGTAGAAGCCGGCGGGTTAACCGTAGGTGTCAAGAACCCGGCGGGAGAAGTATGTGTGCGATGAAACCATCGGCTTCTTCGTGTGCACTCACGTGTACCACGGATAAGTCACCGGTTTCTACGTATAGAAAAATCAATACCTACTACGCTACGTGTGACTCACGCATGCCACGAGTAAGTCACTGGCTGCTATACATTAAGGACAGGTGCAAGACATTTGCAAGGCCGGTTGGCTCGTCACGTGACCTCGGCCAGCAGTATATATTCATTCGCAGTGAGGCAAACTTCATTCACACCTCTGCCTTTGATAGAAACTGATCGACCTCGCCGTATTATTTTCTGCTGCTGCTGCTGTTTGCTGTTTTAACTTTACCTTTTCACCATGGGACCCAAGAAGAGACGCAATCTTGGAAAGAAAAAAGTCACAGAAGAAGAGCCTTCTTCACTTGCCTCTGGGGAAGAATTATTTGAGTCTGAAGAATCCAGTGTTCCTGCACCTCCTTCTAGTCCTGTCAGTTGTACTTATTATGCTCCTACCAAGTCTCCTACCAAGTCTCCTGCCTAGTCTCCTGCCAGGACTCCTGCCAGGTCTTCTGCCAAGTCTTCTGCCAAGTCTTCTCTCAAGTCCACTGCCAAGTCTTCTGCCAAGTCTTCTGATGTTGACATCAGGACAGCGACAGAGATCCAGACTTTGATGTAGAGAAGGAGAAGAAAGACACCCAAGAAGAAGATGATGATAGTGATGCCAGTAAATTTCCTGCCACCCAGGCCTCCTCCGCCACTGCTCCTGCTGCATCTCAGAAGAAGCCAAGCAGAAAGACTGAGAAACCTTTTCTACCTCCCAATGATGAGCAAGACATCGCTGACTGGTACCGGGAGAATGACATATTTTATGACAGGACCAGAAGTGACTACAAGGATCATCAGAGGAAGATGAGGCTCATGGAGGACAAGGCACAGACCCTCAGTGTCCCCTGTACTGGGCTACAGTTGAAGACCTGGCTTGAGTCTATCAGAACCAGTGGTGTGAGGATCATCAAGCAGGGCCCTTCCGGTACAGCCAAGAGAAATCCAACAGAGAAGGAGAAGTGAATTATCTCCAACGTTTGGTTCCTTGCGCAACACATCTCCAGGGTGCCGTCTCGTCAAGCTGTCAACCTAAAGAAGAAGATTGCAAAGAGCAACACGCAACTGCCCACCTTTGATGACAGCTCCAATGCAGCGCAGCAATATTCTTGGCCTGAAGAACTGGAAGAACTGGAAGAACTGGAAGAAGTTGAAGAAGTTGACGTCGAGCCAAGTCCAGTCTTCCCAGCGACAACCAAGGGTGGTCCCTTCAAGAAGAGGAAGAATACTGGTGATCATTCTCCTGCAACAAGCTCCAAATTAGCTGACATTGTTCAGACTGCTCAGCAGACAGCTGCAAGGATTGACCAGCACATGAAAGCCATCACACAGCCTCCTCCTCCTCCTCCTGCAGATCCGAAGACCCTGAGAATCCGCTCGATGACTGACTAATTTATATATTCTGAGTGTCTTCAGTTGGACTCGGACACTTATGATGACGTCGAAGCCCAGCTGATGTTGTTCTTCCTGCAGCTCTTAATGAATTTCTGCAGCTTCCTGCCAAGCCCTAGGATTGACCTCATGGGTGACTGGATCTCCGTGGTCAAGCATGTTGTTCTTGGTTGTCGGATATCTGATTCTCATGAGGTTGCTGAGGCAGCATGCAAGGACTAACGATTCCACCGTCTTGGTTTTCTGGGGCATAGTGGTTAGCAGACACCTAAACCTTGATGCCAGGATACCAAAGGCATTCTCCACAATTCTTCTGGCTCTGGAGTCTGCAATTGTAGGTCCTCTGCTGTTTGGTCATGTTGCACAGAGGTAGTGGTTTCATCAGCCAGGTTCTTAAAGGGAAGGCATCATCCCCAACGATGAAGTATATGGTACAGGTCTGTCACCACCAGCAATAGTGGAGGTAATCCAATGGTCCCATCTTCTAGAGCTTCCCTCAGGGCTATAGCAGCAAAAACTCCTCCATCAGATCCAGAACTATTTGCTCCACAATCCACATAGATGAACTTGTAGTCTGCATCCACAAGAGCCATGAGTACAATGGAATGGAAGCCCTTGTAGTTATAGTAGAGTGAACCTCCTTTGGGTTGGGAGGACACCTGATGGCCACATGCTTCCCATCTCTGGCACCAATACAATGGGGAAAATTCCAATTTGCCTCAAACAACTGTTCAAATTCTCTCCACTTTTCTGGTGTTGTTGGACAGGAGATGACATCTTCTGCATACTTGGCTATGATGGCTTCACACTTTAGGAATGATGTTGCTGATGGTGTTGTGGGCCACTCGTAAGCCATACATCAATGACTTGTAGCTGTTGCCAGTTGCCAAATACTTCAGGGTAATGGCAATCCTGAGTCCTGGCTCCAAAGCATTCCTCCAGAAGGTGTCTTGCTTGCTAATTCTAGGCCCAACTTTGGCAAGCAACAATTTATGGCTGTTGGTTGGTCTACTGCATGTGCCATGATCCTTTCTCTGTGGTAACAAGGAGCAGAATGAAGGCTACAGACAAGCAGCCACTTATATATTCACATCTGCCCCTCCACCGTGAAAGCCGGCCTTAAAACTTAGTACACGTAGTGAGATCAGTGAAGTTGGCTACCCGAACCTAGCTACCTGACAGCTACCCGGCAGCTACCTGAAGGTGTAAAGTTAGCTACCCGAACCCAGCTACCTGACAGCTACCTGGCAGCTACCCGAACTTTCCATGTATATAACTCAATAACAGTTGAGTGTAATTTTTCCGTTTTTGCGCCAAAAGATACTTAGGGCAAAGGTTTACGTTCTAGAATTTTTTCGGAATTTTCCGAGCACGTCGAAGATGTGATAATCAAAATAATTGAAAAAATGACGTTTTTTACCGTAACGCAAACGGTAGCTTTTTGGAGTGTCCGGTTGAGAAAGCGCCGGTAGAAAACAAAAATTAACTTTTGTGTCTAACTTTTAGCATAGACAAAACTAGTCTTTGCAACCCTTAAAGGGGTCAAATTCATTAGTACTTTCGGGTAGCTGCCAGGTAGCTGGAATTTGGCTCGCCTCTTTTTTGCCACCCTCTCGTAAACGGTTTCACGGATCTTTACCATTTTTGACACAAAGATACATTTGGCAAAGGACTACATTTTAGAATTTTTCCAGAATTTTCCGAAGGGTTACGGCTCTGAAATATCAAAAAAACAACCTCTTTTGCCGTAGCTGCCATTGTAAATTTACCGGTTGACCGGTTGGGACAGTACCAGTAAAAAACAAAAATTAACTTTTGTATCTAACTTTTGCAATATGTAAAACTGACCTGTGCACCCGTTAAGTGGGTGTAATTACGCCTTAGATTCGGGTAGCTGCCAGGTAGCTAGCTTCGCTATCGCATATTCCTTGAAAACGGTCAAACGTGATTTTTCCGTTTTTGCGCCAAAAGGTACTTAGGGCAAAGGTTTACTTTCTAGAATTTTTTCGGAATTTTCCGAGCATGTCGAAGATGTGATAAATCAAAATAATTGAAAAAATGACGTTTTTTACCGTAACGCAAACGGTAGCTTTTTGGAGTGTCCGGTTGAGAAAGCGCCGGTAGAAAACAAAAATTAACTTTTGTGTCTAACTTTTAGCATAGACAAAACTAGTCTTTGCAACCCTTAAAGGGGTCAAATTCATTAGTACTTTCGGGTAGCTGCCAGGTAGCTGGAATTTGGCTCGCCTCTTTTTTGCCACCCTCTCGTAAACGGTTTCACGGATCTTTACCGTTTTTGACACAAAGATACATTCGGCATAGTTTTACAATTTAGAATTTTTCCAGAATTTTCCGAAGGGTTACGGCTCTGAAATATCAAAAAAACAACCTCTTTTGCCGTAGCTGCCATTGTAAATTTACCGGTTGACCGGTTGGGACAGTACCGGTAAAAAACAAAAATTAACTTTTGTATCTAACTTTTGCAATATGTAAAACTGACCTGTGCACCCATTAAGTGGGTGTAATTAGGCCTTAAATTCGGGTAGCTGCCAGGTAGCTAGCTTCGCTATCGCATATTCCTCGAAAACGGTCAAACGTGATTTTTCTGTTTTTGCGCCAAAAGATACTTAGGGCAAAGGTTTACGTTCTAGAATTTTTTCGGAATTTTCCGAGCACGTCGAAGATGTGATATATCAAAATAATTGAAAAAATGACGTTTTTTACTGTAACGCAAACGGTAGCTTTTTGGAGTGTCCGGTTGAGAAAGCGCCGGTAGAAAACAAAAATTAACTTTTGTGTCTAATTTTTAGCATAGACAAAACTAGTCTTTGCAACCCTTAAAGGGGTCAAATTCATTAGTACTTTCGGGTAGCTGCCAGGTAGCTGGAATTTGGCTCGCCTCTTTTTTGCCACCCTCTCGTAAACAGTTTCACTGATCTTTACCGTTTTTGACACAAAGATACATTCGGCATAGGTCTACAACTTAGAATTTTTCCAGAATTTTATGAAGCGTTACGGCTCTGAAATATCAAAAAAACTCAAAAACAACCTCTTTTGCCGTAGCTGCCATTGTAAATTTACCGGTTGACCGGTTGGGACAGTACCGGTTAAAAACAAAAATTAACTTTTGTATCTAACTTTTGCAATATGTAAAACTGACCTGTGCACCCGTTAAGTGGGTGTAATTAGGCCTTAGATTCGGGTAGCTGCCAGGTAGCTAGCTTCGCTATCGCATATTCCTCGAAAACGGTCATACGTGATTTTTCCGTTTTTGCGCCAAAAGATACTTAGGGCAAAGGTTTACGTTCTAGAATTTTTTCGGAATTTTCCGAGCACGTCGAAGATGTGATATATCAAAATAATTGAAAAAATGACGTTTTTTACCGTAACGCAAACGGTAGCTTTTTGGAGTGTCTGGTTGAGAAAGCGCCGGTAGAAAACAAAAATTAACTTTTGTGTCTAACTTGTAGCGTACACAGAACTGCTCCACTCTCTTTCATATTCATACTCTGGTTAATATATTTTTTCCTACATCTTGATGCATTGTGTAGTTCTGCAGTCACTGTAAGTAAAGGTTTTATGACAGCTATTTTCACAGATCTAAATCTAAACAATTTTTATCATTTTAAGCATAGTCTGATTGATGAAAGTAAAAAGTAATTGATAGATAGCATTTCCCGCCATTTTCGGAGGGCTGCATCTTGTGGCTAGAACCTCTTCTGATGATTCAAGTCAATGTGATCGGCAAATAATGCCAGCGTAGGATAAAATTACAGCCCAAAAACATTAAGAAGCTGTCGCACAGCTATGTTCGCCTACGTACTAAGCCACAATGCGATACTCCCCCGGTAACTTTTGCTTTCATCTGGAAACCAAAATGTTGACAAGGACATCATGGACATCACAAACTGAGAACAAAAGTTCTTTCCCCCTTTCATACAATAATTCATACTCAATTTATACCCATAGACTCATTTAATCTTTAAGAGTATTTGTCCATTTTGTGAAAGTCATTAGAATTACAACACAGAGGAAAACAAATCCAAACAATTAGGATATTTTTATGCTTTTTGTGAAGCAATCTACATAGGTGAGTATGAAGATTCAAGGATCCCGAGCAGAGACAGTTACAAATGCCATATTTGCATTGCATTTTAAATGCATATGCACTTACAAACATTTGCACTTACATTTGCATTTTTTAAACTGAATATTTACATTTGCATTTGATTTTAAAACATTTGCATTTTTTCAAATGTCTTTCTAAATGCTAGTTTAGGTAAAACTTGAAAATAAGCACATACTAATATTGTAAGTTATAATTAATTACTTGTAATATAACTTACACAGATTTAAAACTTCACACAGTAGATAGTTCATTACAAATTGATAAACAATTATTAGCTAAAAAGTCTTCACAAAAGAATGAAAAAGTGGCATTTATTGTATAGGTTAATGTTGCTCAAATTGTCAATTACTCAATCAATAAGAGTTGTATATACAGCAAGTTTCTTATATTATTATCTGCTATTAAAGTGTGCATTGAAACACTTTGAGGTATTTTTAGTACACATCATATTTACCCCATGGTGTCTTGTGTTACCTATTTGATAAGCTGTCCAATGTATTGATGATCTCTTTTCTAATATCATTTATCTTATCTCATTTTAAATGATGCATTTTATCAGATTTTTACAGTGGCTGGGATAGGACATGCACTTTTTATTTTTTATTTCGTTCTCACAAAATAGTATTCATGCAGGATTTCGTTATAACGACATAGTATTTCGTTATAATGAATTACTAATTTGTTCAAACGAAATACTTATTTTGTTTGGACGAAATATTAGTCCCTACAAGATCCTTACAAGATCCAAGAAGTGCTGACACTGGTTTTCCAGTGAACCCATCAAAGTTACCTTCTTTTTAACAGAATAAGACACAAGAAAAATGTACACTGTTAATTTAGTAATGGCTTGGAGAAATTAGACCAGGAGAGGACACTGGGGTACATCAAAGGTAGAATTAGGCCCCCCCCCCCCCTCCTCCCAACCCCCTCCAAACATTTCCAACCCCACCCCTGCAGTTTCGTTAAGTGCATTTGATTGAAAACCTATTTCTGGTCATGCTCTTCTGTTGTGATACTGAGGCCTATCTGTCTGTCTATCTATCTATCTGGGTTGTAGATAAATTAGGTTATCCCCTACTGAAGAGAAAGGGTGTAGCCACATAGGGGGGGGGGGCGATATGGGGTCAGATCCCCCACATCCCCACCCCAAGGCCCTTTAGAAGTTGGAATGAAAAATTTGAGAATTTCACCTCTGCGGCAAGTTTAGCTAAAATTATATACTATTTAATGTTATTATTTAGTTAGTGTGAACTTAAATAGTGTTATAAGTTTCTTTTTCTTTTCAAAATTTTTAAAGAGCTCAACCTCTTCAAAATGTTAGCTCTGGTTGCGACCCTCCCAAAGGAGTTCCACCACTGGTCAAATGACTTTGATTTCATGACTTACATTATGTAGGCCTATAAGCATGCAGTCCCCTCTTGTCTTATAGCTGCAGCCAATTTTATTTTTTCGATTTAATAACCTGGTATTCTGTTTGTCATCTTTTTCTACTTGTTGTGGTGTATATATGTATGCAGATAAAGATATCATATAGTGTGCTTGATAGGATAGGATAGGATAGGATAAGATGCTTTTTCCCCCATTCCAGGCAATCTTCATGTGCAACTTCTCAGCTGAATGGCATTTGGAGATGTTCCCTTGTACTTGGTGTCTATGCTTAAGCAAATAAAATTCTCCATACATGTGTAACGTAAGTGCATGTGTCCCTCTCTTTCAGTTGATAATCAACCCTTGTGAGTGGGAAAGAACTTGCCTAAAAGGGCTGCACTAAGTTCACTTTCTGCTATCTATCTATCTATCTATCTATATATATATATATATATATATATATAGATCTTTATCAATCAATCAATCAATCAATCTACCTATCTGTCTATCTATCCATCTATCCATCTATCTATCTATCTATCTGTCTGTCTGTCTGTCTGTCTATCTGCCTTGGTATTAGACTCAGATTAGGGGCAACAACTGACACCACTTGTACAATGTGTTATATATGTTATTCTATCATTGACTATTGAATGCAGGTCAACTTACTTAGACTGAGTAATTCTTCTGGCCATATATCAGCAACAGTTTAACGTATTTTCCGTGAGTACGAAATACTATTTCATTCCCACAAAATAAAAAATAAAGCGTGCATGTCTTAACCCAGCCATCGTTTTTTTTATCATTTTATGGTATGTTTTGATGCAATTTCTCTCTGTACAAAGAGGTTAAATAACTACTATTAAAATTATAATTCTTAAGCTATTTTTTCAAAGGTCAATTTAGTCATGCTAAATCTGAACACAATAGAGAAGAAGAATTTCCCTTCTACTGACTGTCACCCTTTCTTATGTATTTCCTAACAATAGGGGCTCAGCAAAACAGTACATTTAATTGACTATTGTTGACCTAGAAAATGTCCTAGATTTAGACCTCTATTTTGCCAAACATGTGGTCTTTGTTTAATCACCCAGTGAAACTGAGTAAAATATCAGGTGCAATACTTGAATACTACACAATAAATAAATATTGTTAAACATTACCTAAACATAACATTTTGTTCACTGCAACATTGGCATTTATTAATGAATGAGTGAGAATATTACATAAGCGTCTTTACCACAATGATTTGATTATAGAGGGATAATATAATAATATAATACAGTGGAAATTCCTAATCATCACTATAGTTGGCCACTTCCATTTTTAAATCTTTAATTTAAAAATAATTGTTATATATCTTGATACTTTTTTTAGGTGTATTACATTTGAAAAAAGCAAATACATTTGCATTTAAATGTGTTTCTAAAAGTTCATACTTGCATTAGCATTCTATAATTAAGATGATGAAAATAATTTAGAATTTTTAAGGTACCAAAGGTAGCAGTTACCAAATGCATCCACCAGGGGAGCTAAAGTCTTATGCATCAGATCGAATTTGGCTTTTCTTACTTTTCACACAAAAGAAAATCCAGAAAAAAAATAAATTTTCATTATGGCTTTTCTAATTGTCTGTGAAAAAAACTGTCATAAAAAAACCTCTTTACTTACAGTGACTGCAGAACTACACAATACATCAAGATGTAGGAAAAAAATATTAACCAGAGTATGAATATGAAAGAGAGTGGAGCAGTTCTGTGTACGCTACAAGTTAGACACAAAAGTTAATTTTTGTTTTCTACCGGCGCTTTCTCAACCGGACACTCCAAAAAGCTACCGTTTGCGTTACGGTAAAAAACGTCATTTTTTCAATTATTTTGATATATCACATCTTCGACGTGCTCGGAAAATTCCAAAAAAATTCTAGAACGTAAACCTTTGCCCTAAGTATCTTTTGGCGCAAAAACGGAAAAATCACGTTTGACCGTTTTCGAGGAATATGCGATAGCGAAGCTAGCTACCTGGCAGCTACCCGAATCTAAGGCCTAATTACACCCACTTAACGGGTGCACAGGTCAGTTTTACATATTGCAAAAGTTAGATACAAAAGTTAATTTTTGTTTTTTACCGGTACTGTCCCAACCGGTCAACCGGTAAATTTACAATCGCAGCTACGGCAAAAGAGGTCGTTTTTTAGTTTTTTTGATATTTCAGAGCCGTAACCCTTCTGAAAATTCTGGAAAAATTTTAAAATGTAGACCTATGCCGAATGTATCTTTGTGTCAAAAACGGTAAAGATCCGTGGAACCGTTTACGAGAGGGTGGCAAAAAAGAGGCGAGCCAAATTCCAGCTACCTGGCAGCTACCCGAAAGTACTAATGAATTTGACCCCTTTAAGGGTTGCGAAGACTAGTTTTGTCTATGCTAAAAGTTAGACACAAAAGTTAATTTTTGTTTTCTACCAGCGCTTTCTCAACCGGACACTCCAAAAAGCTACCGTTTGCGTTACGGTAAAAAACGTCATTTTTTTCAATTATTTTGATATATCACATCTTCGACGTGCTTGGAAAATTCCGAAAAACTTCTAGAACGTAAACCTTTCCCTAAAGTATCTTTTGGCGCAAAAACGGAAAAATCACGTTTGACCGTTTTCGAGGAATATGCGATAGCGAAGGTAGCTACCTGGCAGCTACCCGAATCTAAGGCCTAATTACACCCACTTAACGGGTGCACAGGTCAGTTTTACATATTGCAAAAGTTAGATACAAAAGTTAATTTTTGTTTTTTACCGGTACTGTCCCAACCGGTCAACCGGTAAATTTACAATCGCAGCTACGGCAAAAGAGGTCGTTTTTTAGTTTTTTTGATATTTCAGAGCCGTAACCCTTTTGAAAATTCTGGAAAAATTCTAAAATGTAGACCTATGCCGAATGTATCTTTGTGTCAAAAACGGTAAAGATCACTACGTGAGCGGCGTTTTACCGCCAAAGAGATCGCCGGCCCCTGGGGGCATGAGATCAAAGGATCGATGCAATAGCCTCAGGGCTTGTGCTGTTCAGATCAGGCTGTAGCTCAAGGCAATATTGAATGTTAAAATATTATTTCCCTCCGGCGTTATACAACACCAGTGTAAGCTAGTTAATACTTAATACACAAATTAAAAAATTAGCTGCAATATGAATACATGTTACGTGACATTTAAGTTTAGTTTATCATTTAATCATGGAGGGTGAGGACGTTGCTGAAAGATTTGTCCCCGGATTTCTGTCTGCACATGATAAACATCAAAATGAGGAACATTTGCACGAGGTATTAAGTAATGCTAATACATACTCCACTAGCACATGTAGTCAGTGGGAGATATTTGGTAGAATAGTACCAAAAGATGAAGTGATTTTTATTTGTCAAGTTCTAATTCTCTATATCGTCATAATTGCGTGCATAGTCAATTTGTCTCTCCTTAATGGAGACAGTAATCTTTGGACTGCACTCCTCTCCTCATCCCTGGGAATAATGCTCCCCCCGCCAACTCTGTCCAGGAGGAGGCGCTGATGGTTGTGTCCTCGGGGCTATCAACTTTAAATCTCAGGATGTCATTGGCCCACCTTTCATCGTATGATCACTAAATAGCCTGCAGCAACCACGTGGTAGCTCATACGTGATATAAATACCATGCTACTTCAGACTGTCATGCATTCTCATCAAGATTTTGAAAAAAAAGATATATTCTTTACAACCTCAATCTCGACATCATGGCATCCAGTCAACTTAACTCTCAGACTCCTCAGGGTTCCAGTGGAATGACTGTCTGTCTATCTGAACACACAAGAGTTATCGCTCATGCCGCTCAACAATACAAGTCTGGCTATGTCACTGTATCTCGTTACAGCACAGACACTTCAAAATGGAGAAATGTGCATATAGCGAAGAAGTCCTTCGAGAAGCTGAAAGAGTCACGAGTTGAACTTAACAATGCTCTACTGAATGGCGAAGAAAAACAAGTGAGTCTGACCAAGAGGCAGTTCGTCATGATCACCAAGTTCCAGAGGACTGATAAGGAACCTCAGTACTATGTCTCATTCCTGCATCCTAAGACTGAACAGGAAAAACTCACAAACACAGCCGACTGTCATCACAGTAAAACTATTAATCTCCGCAAGGAAGAATACGGAAAATTCCAGGAGGCAATGGATAATATTTATCAAGTCATCACCACTCAACCAAAAGAGGGCGAGGGTTCTGCCGTTAATCTGGACGAGGCAGTCACCATCAAAGCGTATCAGTGGAATGTTGAGAAGCGTGGAATGAAGTCCCACACATTATTCCCCACTCGTAAAGACTGCGAAGACAGCGTCAAGGGCTACCTCGCAGGCCTCCCCGATGAAGACCAGAAGTACGACTACACAGTGAATGAGCTCGAAATACATCGCGCAGGCAAAATGGAAATTTTGGAGCAAGTGTTCTGCAATCAAATCCTTGACAAAACAGGCTATTCGTGGACAGACTTGATGTTACACTCACCTACATACGACGAGATCGAACAGTCAATAATAAAAGTGACTAAAAATGAAGTCCTCAGGATTGCCGAGCGAATTGCTGTCACTCTAAATCACAAAAGACTTTACTTTATGAGCGATGTTTATGATATTTTTCTTTACGTGGGAGGGCTCAATCACGTCAAGGAAGTTCTCACTAAATCTTATGTATCTCCACCTGACGAATTGTCCGGTAGGCTAATCGAGTTTTGCTATCAAAAGGTTGTAAAGAAGCATTAAAATGTTAACAGCTATGCCTGTTTTTTTAAAAACGGGTATTTGTCTATTTAGTCTTTTTTAGTCTATTAGTCTATTAGTCATTGATGTGTAAACTGTCTGCTATGTCGGAATTGTTGTTTTTAGATATATATATATATATATATATATATATATATTTGTTTTGTGAATAAAAAAATTTTTGAACTTGAAATTTATGCTTGTCCTTGTTATGCTTGATTAAAAACAAGTCGCTGTATTTGCATATAAGAAGACAGTTATTCTAGCACCGCCTTTGCGTATAATAATAGGGATAAAAAATCAAAGCCACCTTGCCATGACCCATTGTTTGATATGAATGTAATGCTAATTCTGCCACTGTTCTACTAAATATAGTCAAAGAGTAGATATCAAACAACTCCACTACTCAGATATAAGTTTGAAAAGCATTAAATTTATTAATCATTCATCGGAACTCTGTTAGATCAGAGGTAATATTCGCAAAATCGGCAATATTTACAAAATACTTCATCATAATAATAATAATAATAATATATACATACATACATACATACATACATACATACATACATACATACATACATACATACATACATACATGCATACATGCATACATACATACATGCAATTCACGGCATGTTCAATAACAGTTTACTTTAGATATAGATATTATTACAAGATCGAAACTCTGTTAGCTCCGTCGTAATATTTCTCAAAATCGCTTCTAATAATAATAATAATAATAATAATAATAATAATAATAATAATAAATACGTGCATACACGAATGCATGCATGCATACAATGGATATAAATCACAGTCTGTTCAATAGCATTTTACCACGCATATTACTTCAAGTTTGTTTTATATTCAATGAGCTATTTTATATAGAAATATGTTTAAAAAACATGCAAACAGCAAACAAACCAGCAAAACAAACAGTAAATAAAAAAGTTTTTTTTCTTGCTCTAATATCTAATAACCAAAAGGTAGAGTGTCGTATGTGCCTTGAACTAAGCTCCTTTTGGAATAAGTCACTCTAAATTTTTTTATTTCATCTCTATTGAAAAGTTTAAACTCATATTTGTTGCGTCTTATCTTACTGTAGGGAACTGCTACATGAGGCTGCTCATCCTCCTGCAGTGAATTGTTGTCAGGATCAGCCCAAAACAATACTAGCTCACAAATACTATCAAAGTTAAGTAGTTTACATACTTCGTGATTTAAAGTGAACCCTTTAAGCTTTGTTGTCTTGTCATCATCGTTAGTTAAGTATGCATACGACTTTGGTCCACTGCTGACAAAGCGTGAGATGAACTGGTCTGCCTTCAATTCATTGGTCCACTGCCCCAGATGGTCACCCATGTCGGGGGTATACTGAGCTGTGTCACCTTCAGTGTATTCATAAACTACGCTGTCAGTGTCAAAATAGATAACTCTTCTATCCAAGTTGTGCAGAACATTGAAAAGCCTACTCCTCGCATTAGCAGTGGTGAAAGCAGCAATAAAAACATTAACATGAGGCATTTCAGGTAGGAATCCCTCCGAATGGTTATATTCGATCATGCATCGTTCGCTAGACAGGACGTGTATGCCCTTTAGAGAGATAGAAGGGTTGACAAGTAGTTTGAAAATGTCAGCTCCTGTCTCCGCTAGCTTATGCGTTCTATGATTATTGTTCTCGCCGAACTTGCCCCAGAAACTGTTCAACAGTAGCTTACTTGTGGCCCTTTTACCAGGATTATACGAAATGTTTTGAGGTTCTAATCGAATACCTTCTACCTGGTGGTACTGACTAATATAGTCCGCTTTCGCTTCATCGCTCATGTCCTGAGAAGGCCAACCTGACGCTTCCTGCTTCCCTTTCAGGAACAAGTTCACGTAGTCCGAAAACAAGCCGGGTGTGTCCTGCATTCTGTCAAATTTCGCACTTTCTTTGAAGTGGTAAACCTCGAATATTTTGATTACTATGTAACCCACACAGAGTGCATCCTTTATATCAATCGACGTCCATGTACCCACCAGATCTCTCTCTACGTCTGTACAATTACAGGGCGTCTGAGACGAGTTGTGGGCGCACTTACTACACAGGGGGAACAGTAGCTTTCCTCCTACTCGCATGGGTAAGCACGGGTGATAGAGGCCTCTAGGGGGTCTCACACGCGCTTGCACAAGGCCAAAGTATTTACCTATATCACCAGGAGGAGGGTCAACTATTACCTCTGGAATACCCACAGGAAAGACATCGTTCTTCAGAACCATAGGGTATAAAGAGCAGATGTCTACATAGCCTATCCTTCTGCCTTCATGAGCCTCGTGATATAGCTTCACAGCATTCACGCGCCCGCCGTAAAAGGCAGCCCTTGGATCCAACCTAGGTAGCAGCTCGCAGTTTCGCTCAACCTCCTGTAGTAGTTCATTCGTTTGTAGTACCTGCTTGAATTCGCATTCCCACATAACGTGAACTTCTAATTTAAGCTCATTTCTCAGATAGCTAAGTCTAGATTCAGTACGCATATACAGCGATTTCAAACTTTCACCGGTGTGCGGATGCCTTACATTAGAGGGCGTATTGGATCCACCAAAACACCTCTTGCAGCCATGGTACACGCAGCCGTGAAATTCCCATGCTGTCTCTTTACCTGTTGAGGAGTCAATGCTGTAACCATCAAGTTTTAACCAGCCATCCTTCGTCTGGTTTATGACCCTGTGTTCACCTCCATTTCTAGCGTGCGTAATATGCATGTTGCGGCTTCTGGCCTCATATTCAAGCCAGATGATTGACACTCTACTGTGCGTGTCAAGACCGCCGAAACCGCATGATGGCATTCGCGCGAATGGAGTGGAAACAAATTCCATACTCTTCACAGCAACAGTGCTCGAGTCCACTACCCCTCCATTCTCTGTAACAAGGCTCAATTGATCATTTTGTAAGTGACCAACAACCTTGGTGTCATCTTCTAGCGTGACAGAGTACTTTTCGGTTAAGAACATGTGTCGATAAGTTGCCATGCAGACACTGGCCAGAGTATTATACTGGAAGGGGTCTATGCCAATGAGCTGTGTCACTCTTTCACCTCCTTCGCCCACATCTACAATTTCTTCTCTAGAAGTTATACCTATTAACCAAGTTCTGAAAGCATTACAGCTCTCCTGAAGAATGTTGACATCATCTTCGCAATATGCTAGTATCTCCTTCTTAAAATCAAAGACCTTCCCCCTCTGCAGAGCATACCATTGCATGAAATCTTCACGAGCTTTGGCTTTCATTCTATTCACTCTGTAACAGTAGGGGTGAGGCATGGGTCCTACATAGTTCCACATTTCCTTCTGATTAAAAAACACGGGAAATGTCCCCTTTTTAACCCCCTGTAGGCCGAAGACCTTGGGCATCTGAGCAAGAGGGAATGTCAGAAAGTTGAGAGAGTCAATGATTCTAAACTTCCCCGCATCAATAGCTACAATTTTACTACCCCTGTAAATGACTTTGGGTAACTTAACCATTGTACTGAAGATATATTTTGCCATGAAGTACGCGTCATAGGCTTGGCCATTGTGAAAAATGAGCGTGTATCCTTCGAATTCTCGTCTAAACAAGAATTTACAGAAGCCTGTGGCAGCATCATCGCCGAAAAACACTACTGCTCTCCTCCCGCAGTCTACACCTTTCATGCATACGTTTCTCTCTTCATCACCCCTCAACGCATTGTCAACGAGATCCGGTGTACATTTGTCACAAGCAGTACCGCAGTGAGAGCAGCGAGGGTTGTCCCTGTAACTCACATCAATACAGTTGGTGCACTGCCAGTGCGCTACTAACAAGTTAGGCAAATGAAACTTCCCTGTGGGGTCTGCCTCGAAGTCAGCAAAGACATACTTAGATGACATAACTTTAGGTTTTTGTTGTCGAATGTAACAGAAATGCACACCAGTCACTTGCTTTTTGCAAATCTTACACTCGCGTGTACCGCATTTATGCTCATTACCGGGCTTATAGAACACGCTACAGCCTTGACATCTGTGCGATTTCGAACAGGTGCCATTTTCCAAGTGGCGTCGATTACACTCAACTGATCTCATAAAGCGGTTACATACTTTACAGCAGTGTTTCTCGATGTTAATCACTGGACAGGATTCACCTTTGCACGATGTGCACTGGTCGCAACCGGCGTGACCATACCTCTCGTCATAGGCCTTCAGACATTTTGAACAAAAAGCAGACTTTCCGAAGATGCAATGTACTTTAGTTATCGTATGAAAGTGTCCTATGGCGTTCTCATTTAGTGGATCTCTCTGATACAGTAAATAAACCGTTCTCTGCCTGCTATCCTCGCCGACATAGAGAGGCTTAACACTGGAACCTCTACCAAAAACTACAACCCTCGTGTTAGCTGCTCTCTCGAAACACTGTATGTCGGTGAAAGCAGGGACATATTCAGGAGCAAATCCTGCCTCGGTGTGTAGTCTCTGAGCTTCAACAGTTTGGGCTCTTTTCTGTCCATGCTGCACCCTTTTGTACTCATTTAAGGCGCGCAGGTGTAATTCCTCATCTGACTTCTGGATGGCATCCAGATTAGCTTTCGCAACTCCTACAATTATAGCCCTAGCTAAACATAAGTTGTCTCTGTTTTTAATTTCGCATATACTTTTCATTCTTCTCAGATCTTCAATATAATTAACACCTCCACTCAGGCCTGCAGCAAGAGGGTTTCTGATGACCCCCACGTGAATTTCTAGTGGTTCGTCTAGATAAAGGTCTTCATCGGATTGCAGCAGACTTTCCATGAGCTCAATGATTTTGAAAATGCTGAGCTGATGAAGAGGTATCAGACCTGTCGTGTGTGGACTATAAAATGCTTCATTCTGGATGAAAAATCGAACAAGGTCCTGACCACTATAACTCTCAGTAAGACGCATAATAATCCTTTCTAGTACCCTCTCAAGGTCACCCATGATATCCTTGAGAGTCACACCTGCCCAATTTACATTGAAATGTACACTGTATACTGTTTCTCTAGCAGCCCCTCCATCAAACTCTATGTCTCTAACATTCCTGATGTCAATGTGTCTGTGGAAATTCACAGCATAATCAGGGCCATCAAAAATCATGTGAGGTTCAATGTCCTCCTCCTCCTCATCGTCATTCAGTTCTACAATAACATCCTCATCAGCAACATCGGCAACATCAGCAACATCACCATCATCATCATCATCATCATCACGCCTATTAGCGCCTTCGCCTATTATGTTCTGTTCATAGAGCATGTCTAAAAATAGCATTTCCCTCTGTTTTTCTCTGGAGACATGAGGGACATTACCTTCTAGCCTATCTTCTTCTTCTTCTATAATTTTTTGTTCATAGAGCATGTCTAAAAATAACATTTCCCTTGGTTCTTCCTCTTCTTCTTCTTCGAGAACATGACTTTCTAAACAATCTCGGGGTATTATATTCCTCTCATACAGCATATCTAACAATAACATTTCCCTTGGCTTTTCGTCAATGCAATGACCTTCTAGCCCCTGTTCGGTTGCTGTTGTTGTTGTTGTTGTTGTTGTTGTTTCATTTAGGCTATAAAAAATAATAATAATAATAATAATAATAATGATAATAATAATAATAGGTAGAGATAAAATAAAATGTGAAAATTTCTTTTCATTTTATTTTTCTATTTTTTTTTTTTTTGCATATGCGGCTCAAATGATTTATATATGGCCAAAAAAAAAAAAAAAAAGAAAAAGGCATATGAATGTTAAGAATTTTGAAGATCAAAATTAAAGTCATGATTTATAATATATGTATTTATTTATTTAAAGTTATAAAAGCAGTATACATTTCTCCGGTGTTTTTGTACAGCAAATAAATGATGAAATTATAAATAAAAACAATACTGACTAGGAGTCAGTCCATTCCTCCAAGTTCAGCTCATTCAACCACGAAAAGCTATCTTCTCCTCGCAGGTCAGCTTTTTCTTCTTCTTCTCTTTCTCGTTCCTCGTCCTCCTCCTCGTCCTCCTCCTCCTCCTCCTCCTCTTCTTTTTTCTTCTCTAAATGGGTTGTCCTAACCGCAGGTACTCCACTGAAATAAAAAAAAAATAAAATAAAAATATATTACTCGTTAATGGACAAGCTTTTTTTTTTTTTTTTTTTTTTTTTTTTTTTATAATACCCAAAAGTTGTCAAAAAACAAAAAAACATAAATAAAATAAATTAAATGTACCTATATCTTTCAGCACCATTTACACGTGCTGTATCGAGTAAAGGAACTGTAGAGACCCTAACGGGGTGTCCTGATGTCCCGGCCACCTCTCCATCTTCAACAATACTGTAAATATAGTAAAAAAAGTTTTAAAAGAAAAAAATAAGCCAAAAATATATGCATATATACGCGTAAAGAAAGTACTGTAAACTATAGTACATGACGAAAAGGCTAACTTACCCATTCACAACTCTGTAACCGCGATGGTGTGGCACTGGAGTGTTAGGAGTCTCATCGCCAGCATTAGAGAAATCGAGAGTCCTCTTGACTCTGGGTCGCTGCGGAGGAGTGGCAAAGTTTACATTTCGAGTTCTTCGGCTATGAAAAAACAATGCACAAACAAACAAAACTGTTATTAAATATAAAAATAGTTACAACCTTGACTGACCATTAAAAATAAATAATTATAGCCTGAGTACAAAAAATAAATAAATAAATAAATAAAATAAATTTAAAATATAATTAAAATATACATATAAAATGTCAATAGATGCAGATTAGACATACCCAGCAGGTGTCCTGTACTCATCAACCTCCTTTTCCCATACTCTATCGCTCAGCTTCCCCTTTTTTAGGCGAGGTTCACCGTCCAGATCCACTTCTCCATTAAAACAAGCGATAAAACCTTCTAGCTTGATGACTCTCTTCCTGTGGTAAGTCAGATGCTGCTTAAATCTCTGCAAAAAATAAAATAAAATAAAAAACATGAACTGAATATACGTGCGACGCGAATGAGGCAATATATTTATTAAGCTAGTTCATACCATATATACGTGCGACGCGAATGAGGCAATATATTTATTAAGCTAGTTCATACCATTAGCATGTCAGATTCTGCCGAAAGGATGACCTCATCGGTCTCTTTCCATTCCATTTCCTCTTCCTCTTCCTCGCACTCTTTACTCTTCTTGATGTCAGCAGAACCACTATGTTGAGGTACTGAATTAGAAGACGAGCTAGGCGATGCTGGGCTGGGAGGTGGCGGAGGAGGTGGCGATGGGGGAGAGAGAGGTGATGACGAAGACTGCCGAGGCTGCGGTGACGGGGTTGACGAATGACTATGCACATTAGTGGAGATAGTCTTCCTGGGTGTTGATGCCATTATAGGTGTAGGGGCCTTGAATGAAGAGACTCTCGGTTCTTGGACGATTTCAATGGATTCCTCCTTTTGTGATGCAGACCTCAAGACAGGCCCTTGAGGAGCATTGGCCAGTCTATTAAGCTGCCTTATTTCTCTCACTGTTTGTTTAGCTAGGCTAAAAAAAAAAAATAATAAATAAATAAATAAATTAAATAAAATAAAAAATGTGAAATATATATATATATATATATATATAAACGTAATAATAATAATAATAATAATAATAATAATAATAATAATAATAATAATAATAATAATAATAATAATAATAATAATAATAATAATAATAATAATAATAATAATAATAAATAATAATAATAAATAGGAGTACAGCAGTACAGCAGTACAGCAGTACAAGAGTACAAGAGTACAAGAGTACAAGAGTACAAGAGTACAAGAGTACAAGAGTGAGAGCTAGTGCAACAGGTGCTCACATCGACGAAGAGCCACCAGCCAGTAGGTTATAGTAGCGGCAGTCGACACAAAAATAAACAATAAAATTTTTTGATATATATATATATATATATATATATATATATACACACGGATTTATTTACTTAATTATTTATTTATATCGATAAATGATGAACACCGAGAGCTCGGAGAATAGCCACTTAGAGGCCACGAAAGAGGTGATGGTTATGGAGGAGGAGGAGGAGGAGGAGGAGGAGGAGGAGGAGGAGGAGGAAGATGTAGAGGAAAAAGAAGGAGAAGAACTCGAAAAAGAGAAGGATTCTCTTTTTCAATTTCATTCTCCCTCCTCGACAGTAATAGTTGGACCATCGATGGTCGGTAAGACGGTTTTGGCTCTGTCTATAGTGAAAAACTCGAAGCTCATGTACACTATACCACCGACAAAGATTCTGTACGCTTACGGAGTTTACCAGAAAAAATTCCGCGACCTCGAAGATCTAGTACCCAACCTAACTCTTCATCACGGTTTACCTCCTAGGGATCTCATAGAAGAGTTGAAAAGCGAAGAGGGCAACAATCTGGTTATTCTGGACGATCTTATGGACGAAATATGCAAGTCCAGCGATATGTGCTCACTCTTTACTCGCGAAGTACACCACGGCCGCATCTCTGTAATAATGATATCTCAAAACGTCTATCATCAATCGCGCTATTCTCGGACGATCAGTCTCAATACTAGTTACTTGATATTGATGAAGACTTGTCGAGACCTACAGCAGATACACTTCCTTTCTCGTCAGATGTTCCCCGACACTCCTAAGAGACTAGTCGAGGCTCACGAAGACGCTACTAGACAGCCCCGAGGGTACTTAGTGGTGAACAACTTGACTAGTTCGGGAGACGAGGACATCAGGCTGAGTACTTCTATCCTACCCGGAGAGACCCTGGTTTTGTATACCAGGAAACGATAATGTCCGACAGAGTGAAAAAGTGCATCGGGTTTCTAGACCTTCTGCTGAGCGCCTACAAGCTGACTCCTCGCTCCGCGCGCTCACTACTGAGAGAAGCGTCTAGGGACCAACTTCTATGCTTAACCGAGGTGATCCTTAATACGCTAGAGGGGAACTTGACTGTATCTAACAGCCCTCGCTTAGAACTGGCTGAGTTCAAATTAATGCTGAGGAAAGTGGCCAAAATAGTCTCAGACTCCTCCTCCTCCTCCTCCTCTGCGTCTTCAGGCACCACCACCACCACCACCACCACCACCGCCTCCTCTAGGAAACGGGGTGTCTCGACTAAAATTAAAAGATACTCCAACCGTAGGACCACCGTTGCCTCTAGAAAGCTGCTGAGAGACCTCTACGTAGCTCGATACAAGACACTAATAGCTTTTCTGAGGCATTGCTTACCCGG
Source organism: Alitta virens (assembly GCA_932294295.1). NCBI lineage: Eukaryota > Metazoa > Annelida > Polychaeta > Phyllodocida > Nereididae > Alitta > Alitta virens. The sequence goes on from OW028580.1 coordinate 37,551,140, forward strand.
TTTAAAAAGTCTACTGATAGAGGAGAAACATGACGCCGACTATGAAATTTAACCGAAAGGTTTACGTTATTCCTCAGGAAAAATACGACGGTATGATGGAGAGGAACGAGAAAATCGCGACGGATGCGCAGGGGCGACGGGCCGCAACCGCTGCCATAGGCAGCGGCGCGGGCCCGTCGCCCCCTCTTCCACTGTCGGGTGAGGTACCGAAGGTCGCGGCTTCTAGTGCTGCAGAAGGGCACCTCGAGGAAGGGGGGCCGCCCGCTCGCCACTTAAATACAGCGACCAGCGGATCGTCGTCGTCATCGCCGCCGTCGACCGGAGGAGACCTACTGAAGGATATACGACATAAAATAGACGCCGAGTTATCGGAAGAATGGCTGAGAAATAAAGCTATGAAGATCGCGTATTTATTACTCGCCGAGGACGCCGTCGACTATAAAAAGTATTACGTCGATCTGCTCTTGCACACTCAGTCTAGCTCTTTTCCTCCGCCCTACAAGCACCACAAGTTGTACTGGCTGCTGCTGAGACGCGGAGTTCCTCTGAATTTAATTTCCAACGTTAAATTACGGAGAATATTGCATTATATGAAGAACAAATATAGAGCCGAAGAGGAAGAAGAGGAAGAAGAGGAAGAAGAGGAAGAAGTTCGGAGGTCGTTGAAGAGGAAGAGGGTGAGGGAGAGCTATAGCACCAGGAAAAGGTTTGAGGAGTCCGAGACCGAAACGGAGACCTCCGAGGATATAGGAGGCGAAAAAGAAGCGCTAAAAAAATATAAGAGGACACCTAGACAGTGGATCAAGTTGACTACTAAATAATCATGCCTCTACCCAAAGACATTGACGCTTATTTATCGCGCAGATTTTACAATTATAAGTCACCCGGCGGCTTCACCAGTGCTGCCAAGTTATACGCGGTTATAAAGAGCGAAGGTCGATACGACATAAGCATGACTAGAATAGAAGAATGGGCTGAGTCTCAGGACATTGTCACTTTACACAAGTCCTCCAGAGAAAAACCCTCGAAGTATAGAAGAGTCATAGCGCCCGGTATGAATCACATGTGGGACTGCGATCTTCTGGTATTGAATGGCGAAAGGTTCAAGAACGCTAATCGAGGGTTCGCCTACATCCTGGTGGCTATAGACGTCTTCTCTAGATACTGCAGACTCGGAGCGGTCAAGAGCAAAAGCGCCAGGCACATGAAAATAGCTTTCCAAGAAATATTCGCCGAAGCGGGAGACTCGGGGACACCGAAATTCATAAGGTCCGACAGGGGGACCGAATTCACAAATTCCCAGGTCAGGGATTTACTTAAAGACAAGGGAGTAAGACACGTCTTAAGCAATACAGAAACCAAGGCCAACTACGCCGAAGCGGCTATTAAAGGGTTGAAAAAAAGGCTATTCCAATACTTCCAATACGCCAACGGCTACGGGTATCTAGAGGAAATAGGAGGAATTGCCGCCTCGTACAACGCCACTATTCACTCTAGTATAGGAGTGAGTCCTAAAAGCGTCGACCAGGAAAACGAGCAGGAAATATGGGACTACCAATACGTCACTCAGCGAAATAGCAAAGACTTGATCGGAGCGTTCAAGCTAGCCATTTCTACTTCTGGAAGCAAGAGACTACATCGATACAAATTCGCTATAAATCAGCGAGTGAGAGCGTCCTACAAGCGTAAAGGGAATTTTTTTCGTTCTTACGACGAGCAGTTTACAGGCGAAGTATTTACTGTCAGGAACAGGAAATTCTCTGACGGAGTTGCTATTTATTACCTGAAAGACTACGAGGGAGAAGACGTATCGGGGCCTTTCTACGCTAATGAACTGACGTCGGTGAAATTTGACCCCGACGCTTTCTTCAAGATCGAAAAAGTGATCAAGAAACGACTGAGGCGTGACGGAGTAGAAGAAAGTCTAGTTAAGTATCAGTCCTGGCCATCGAAATACAATCAGTGGCTACTCAGCTCTAATATCAAGACGTTGAAGGCTAAGACTAAGACTAAGACTAAGACTAAGACTAAGACTACGTCTAAGACTTAAGACTTAAAACTTGAGACTTAAGACTTAAGACTAAGGCGAGGACAGGAAAGACTGAAATGTTTATTTATCTGGACAGCCACCAGTCGTTGGACATAAATCGGAATAACACAGCCGGTAAATTTACTGTGCAGCTACCGGAGTCATTCTCGAGGCCAGTCAACGCAACGGCCAGAGGCCAGTGGTACTTGGGGCTTGTCGAGATAGCTATACCTAGCGTGGGAGCGGGTGCTAATAAATGGGATGTGGTATACGTGGTGTGCCCCGAAGTAGAGGGAGTTACATTGGGCGACACGTACAGAGCGGTGCTGAGATCCATAGCTCTGGGTGAAATAAGACGCCATAACTATGTACGCTTTCAATCAGTACTCTACACGCCCCTGAGAGTGAAGGACGTGAGCCATATTTCCATAGAACTGCGAGATTCGAGCTGGAACGTTCTGCCAGAACTAGTAAGAGAAACTAGACATTCGACTAAGTGTACTTTAGAGCTAATATGGAAGCGAGATACAAATCGCTAGCGGCTATGGACCCCTTGCCCTGGATAGAACATTTTAAAAAAACTGCCGGAGCCACTACCATGCTGTCTACTCGCCCCCTACCGGTGGTGATCGAAAAAAGACGTGTAACGGATGTCAATGGATCGAAAGTAAATGAGAGTTTACCCCTAACCATAGTGTCACCTGTTGGGCAGTCTAATGAAATGGCGGAGGCCGATTTGCGCATGGAAAATGATAAAAGGTCTGCAGAGCCACCGCGTGCCTCAGTTGTTAAGACCAACACGGCGAGTGCTCAGGTAAGCAGGAAAAGAAAGCAGAGACCTAGCGCTAGCACTAGCACTGGCACTGGCAAAGCGACTGTTGGCGATAAAAAGAACAAGAAGAAAAAATTAACTAAAACCAAGGATATTTTCAGTCAACATGGCCTCGGGTGAAAAGGTTCTGCAATCGATAGAACTAGCCTATGATGACACTCTTAATTTGTTCAACCTTCCTCTGAGCAACCTGGGAGTGACGAACGTGAAGTATTTAACTCATAAACCTATCAACCAATTTACGTCTGAGGGGGATGTGAAATTTCATGTACCGGGTGCGGGTACAGCTTACATAGACATGTCCAGTGTCTATCTAAAGACAAGGGTGAGGATAGTCACCGAGGACGGCTCTCCCATTAATGAAAAGACTAAAAAGAAGAATAAAGGTACTGCTGCTGCTGCTGCTGCTGCTGCTGCTGCTGCTGCTGCTACTGCTGCTGAGGACGAGGACGAGGGCGAGGGCGAGGGCGAGGATGAGGACGAGGATGAAGGGGGGTGGAGTGTAGGAGTGATCAATAACTTGGGTCATGCGCTCTGGGATCAGGTAGAAGTGAGACTTAATGACAGAGTGGTCACTGGCGGTCAGACCGGCTACAGCTACAAGGCTTTAATAAACACATTACTAGGAGAGAGTGATTTAAATGACGCCCAGCTGGAATGCGCATTGTTCCATAAAGATACTGCAAGATGCATGGACGATGTGAGTCTGATGACTGGTGGAAATGAGGGATTAAAAAAGAGATCAGCTGGCATGAGATCGAGCAAAACGGTTGAACTATTGTGTAAGGTGGACGTCGATGTTTTTAAAGTGAACAAAATGCTTTTAAACGGCGTCTCTATAGACATGACTCTCACGCCAACTTCCAGCGCCTTCAGATTGCTGAGCTCAAACACTAACAAGAAAGACTACATTCTCGAAATTAAAGACATCACTCTTATTCTGAAACACGTGACGCCTTCGAATCTCGTATTGCTGGGTCATCAAAAAGTCATGGAAGAGGAGATATCTTTAGCTCAATATTTCTACACTAGAGAAGAATTGAGAAAATTTAATTTAGCCAAGGACACCTCGTCGTATTACATAGAAGACGCGTACAACGGTAGAATACCTAGCAAGATAGTGATGGGCTTTGTCTCAGGGGAATCTATGAGCGGCAGCCTAGCCAAGAACCCGTACAATTTCAGACACTACGACATAACTTACGTCAATGTCAGTCTGTCTGGAATGCCCACGCCTGACGGACCTCTAAGCATCGACTTCTCGGAAGACAAGTACATAAACTGCTATTCTGAACTTTACAAGAGAAAACCAAATTTCAATGGGAGTGCGAGGATCACTAGAGAGGAGTACAAGGAGGGCTACAGCTTATTCGTCATAGACCTGGCGCCTCAGAACTACGAGGGCTTTTACCCTGTTACGAGAGACGGTAGCGTGAGAATAGAACTTAGATTTAAGTCACCTCTACCCGAATCGGCTGTTATGATAACGAAAGTGACGTATCCGGGTCTTTTCAGTATAGACTACGCCCGCAATATCTATCTGACATGAACACCGACCAAATATACGAGCTACTGTGGAATGACGTAATAGTATCAGCAGAAATTATGGCCGTTATACCCTGTAATGCTCTGAAATACGTACCCGTCAAAATGACGGGTTGCTACGTCGTAAATTGTAACGAAAAATCGTACTTACGCGGAGACGTCGGCCATTGGATTTTCCTGAGGATTCATGGTGATGGTAGTAGACGTAATGAGGTCGAGAATAATCTGGAAATTTTCGATGCCCAGGGAGAGACGACCTACAATAGAGAAATGGAGGTGTTTATGAGACAATTCGAGAACTGTTCGAGGAATTATTCGTTGATTTCTAACGAAAAATGTGGTTTTTACTCTCTAGTATACGCTTATTATCGATGTAGAAAGTTAAAAAGATTGAATGTTTTGAATATACTTAAAGACATCGGAGATGTAAAAGAACATTGCATGGCGCTATATGGTGATCGACAATTAAATAGCAGCTTAACTAAGGGACTAACCAACTGACCAGTCAACTGATCAACTAACTAACTAACTGACTGCCTGACTGACTGACTGACTGACTGACTGACTGACTGACTGACTGGCCGCATGTCTGACTTAATATCCAACTAACTGACTGACTGACTGACTGACTGACTGACTGACTGACTGACTGATGGCCTGATTGATATTAGGAATGCGTGTACATTGCTATTATTATTATTATTATTATTAATTAATGTCTCGATTTAGCTATATCTGCATATCAATAAAAACATTATGCGGAGTGAATAATGCAACATACATGAAATTATTTATGTCTAAGGAATGCGTGTACATAGCTATTATTATTATTATTATTATTATTATTATTATTATTATCTTATAATATTATCATCATATTATATTATATTATAATGCGGTTTATAAGGAATGAAAAAAACTTTACGTATATTTATTTAACTGTGTCTAGTTTGCAGACTCTTAACATTGCATGTATATTATATATATATATATATATATATAAGACTAAGAACTGCTGATTTTTGTAAATATAAATGTATCTGATGTGCACTGTTGATTATCAATAAATATAGTATGACTCAATCACCATTGTTTCCCGAATTACTTACTATAAAATACTAAACATTGACCCTGCGTCGATTAACATTATAAGAAGGCGATAAATGACAGTTATTAGTATAGATAAAGTAAAAAAGTAACTTACAAGTGGTGAACTGATGCAGTAGAATGTAGACGGTCGAGGAGTTCAATTCAGTCAGTTTTGGTAGGCTGAGTGTGTCCAAAAAACAAAAACGTCAGCAAAAAAAAGTGCCCAGAAATTCCTCTTGCAGATGTAATGGTTGCAGCAAAAAATAGAAGTGATACTAATGTCTCGGTACCGGGGCTTTTTATACCTCATTTTTACCCTGAGGCACTCCCTGGGAGATGTTTGGGTTGTGGTCCAAAGGACACCTTTTTACGGAGATGACCACTCTCATAGTAGTGCACTTTGACCTCGAAAGGTCATCGGTGATACATCACTGCCTAGCGTATACATATGGTAGAACATAAGCAACACTGTAATCAATAGAAAACGGTTCATATGGAGGTGTCAAAGAGCTTTGTCTCAACCGCCCCCGCTGACAACATGAACATTTTGTTTACCCTGAGGGCTATGTCTATAATGGTTTCATTGTGCTGTAGCTGTATTTTCGAATTATGAAACATGCTGAGATGTATTTTATAAAACAATATCTTATACACGAAATATAATGCTATACATCTAAGACATAAACTACTACTACTACTACTACTACTACTACTACTACTACTACTACTACTACTACTACTACTGCTGCTGCTGCTGCTGCTGCTGCTGCTGCTGCTGCTGCTGCTGCTGCTGCTGCTGCTACTACTACAGAGTTATAATGAGTGCATGTTCCACAAAGCACTAATGTTTCAATAAAAATATTATCTGTGAATATAACTCGCTATTTAAATTAAATTAGGAGTATTTTGCATCTTTTTTCACTAATTTACTCATATTCAGTGATTTTTACCATATACTCATGTAATCATGCTGCTGCTGCTGCTGCTGCTGCTGCTGCTGCTGCTGCTGCTGCTGCTGCTGCTACTACAGAGTTATAATGAGTGCATGTTCCACAAAGCACTAATGTTTCAATAAACATATTATCTGCGAATATAACTAACTATTTAAATTACATTAGGAGTATTTTGCATCTTTTTTCACTAATTTACTCATATTCAGTGATTTTTGACATATACTCATGTAATCAGCAAACACTCATGAGGTCTATTATATTTTGAGGTCAGTGATATTCACATGTTTGATCACACCCTCAACCCTCTGTGTCCAGGACAATTACAAGTGAATATAACTTACAATTCAATTAGATTATACACCCTCTATTGTCTAATTGCTACCAGGAGGTCAAGTCTTTTGTTTTATTACACAATGGTCAGGGTTGTACCCCCCTCTGTGCAGGATGTTTTGACCATTTATTGCCTCATAAAGCCTTGAGATTTTGGAGAGAGAAGACGTTTGAAAAAATTGCAGATTGAGAGAAAGAGAGAAAGTCAGAAAAAATAGTAAATATGTATCGGATTCTAATGCTTTTCGCATTGGGTATATGTACGAGCGAGGGCTGGCTATGCGGTAATGAAGGACAGTGCAGATGTACTTCTTCGGGAGAAGTCGTTTGCAATGAGATTAGGGCGGCTCCCTATTTCCTGGTGAACAACAGGCAGGACAAGCGGTTGACGATGAAGACAACTGGAAACTTCGACCTGGACACTCTGGCTGACACATCCGGATTCGCGAGAGTTATGCTCATGGGGTTATCGGACCTAGAATGCTCCAGGGTCGAGCAAGATTTCCCCTGGATCCTCTGCGTTGCTGACTCGGCTATATACGCTGTACCCCTGACCAAGGCCCTGACCCCCTTCAAACGAGGGACTGATCCGATTGCCACCCCCCGACCAATGAAGTATGACCATGCTACTCAAGATGACGAAGACGATGATGATGATGATGAAGTGGTGACATTTAAAACGCTCAATGTCATGATAGCGTGGGCCGTCATATCGGGGATCGTCGGAGCGATTTGTACTGCATGCATTTTGGTGAGTCTTGTGAATCTTCACGCGCGAATTAACACTCACGCAAGGAGTAACGATCCACCTATCTATGCAGTATACTTCTGTCTTAGATGTATAGCTGTATTGCTGTGCCCCTTTCACCTTTGCGCCAGGTGCTTCAGCTGTACTAATTGCGCTCTGTACAATCTGGAAGAAGGCTTCAGTACTTCGTCTTCATCTACATCTACGACTACCCTGTAATTAGGTTATTTCTTTGATTCTTTCGAGTTTCAATCAGCTGCTTATATAAAATATTCTTAAAAGCGCTAATAACGTGATAATAATAATAATAATAATAATAATAATAATAATTATATGTGTATGTAAGTATGTATAATTGCATTATACAGTTCATCATGATATAGTACAATCTTTAGTAATGATAATGCGTCCTACATGGCTGTTTTTGAGGGTACTTTATTAAATGTAACTTATAAGCATTTCCCTCAATGTAAACTTACGACTGAACCGATGTACATTTAGCTAGTACTTTTGTAAAGTATTCGATAGTACATGACTTATGTAGTATGTTTCTGTAATGTAGATGAAGATGCTATGTTATAAATCGCGTAATTGGCAACCGCTAATAGCTTTATTATTTTCTTTTTTTTCAGACCAGGGATTATGCTTTTAGCCGCCTAAAGAAGCTCCTGGTATCTTTAGCGTTACGGGGAATGGGCCGTCTTATAATGATCTACATTGGCAATGTCGACATGGCGATTGCTTTTGAGAATGCCGATGAGGAGAATCTTTTGTTATTGATACTTCTAAGACTCAACCAGTGGCTAATTAGAGCGATAGCCCGCAGAAATAACAGGCGTAACGGCAATGTCAACAATGACAACAACAACAACATCAACAACCACGGTGCGAGGGTGAGGGGTGAAGCAGGTCAGCCCTTCGGTCAGCCCTTAGGCGGTTTTGCTGCTGCTGCTGCTGCTGCTGCTGCTGCTGCCGCCGCGGAGGCCCTCCGAAGACCTAGAGCTGCGCGTCACCAGAGACACCTTGCGGGTATAAACGTAAAAAAAAAAAAACATTTTGCCCCTGAGATTACGTGCCCGAAACTTGCCACTACTGTAACTATTTAGGGGGGTAAGCTAGAATGTGATTTTCTTTTGATAGCTAAGGGTTTTTATGAGGGGTAAGCTAGAATGGTATTTTGTTTCGCTGTTAAGGGTTTTTTTTTAATTTATTTTTAATTTTTATATTTTTTTATTTTATTCATTTTTGTTATTCTTCTTTCTTTATACTGGTTATTTGGCTGTTTGTTTGTTTTGCTGGTTTGTTTTATGTAAGATTTAAGACTAGGGTATGACTATTCGAAATTGTGAAATTACCTTTTTTTTTTTTTTTTTTTAATTCATATTTTTTGTACTTTGACAGCTAGATTTTAATTTTTTGTGTATATATATATATAGTACTTTCAGCGTGTTTTCTTATTTAACTTCTCTTCTGAATTAGTATATTTTGATAACTAGAATTTAATGTTTTGCGTGTATATATATATATATATATAGTACTTTTTCCTGTGTTTTATATTTTAACTTCTCTTTTGTATTGATTTTTTGTACTTTGGTGACTAAAATTTAATGTTGCGTGTGTGTGTGTGTGTGTGTGTGTGTGTGTGTGTGTGTGTGTGTGTGTGTGTGTGTGTGTGTGTGTGTGTAGTACTTTTAGTGTAGTTTGGAATTTTAACTTCTCTTTTTTATTCATATTTTGTACTTTGGATGCTAAAATTTAATGTTCTGTATGTATATAGCCACTTTATATTTCATAGTGATTTTTTTAGTAGAGTTTTCGAATTTAAATTATATTTTTGTATTAATATTTTTGTACTTTTTTTATTATATTTGGACTGATATTTTATTATATTATATTATATTATATTTTTTCGCCATTTTTACATGTATATATAATTTTGTTGTAAATAGAGAGAGAGAGAGAGAGAGAGAGAGAGAGAGAGAGAGAGAGAGAGAGAGAGAGAGAGAGAGAGAGATTGATAGAGATTACAGGAAATAAATGTTTATACCAGCCTGAGACTAATTATTGTACTTTCTTTTAGTTAAATAGCAAGGAAAAAAATATTAAAAAACAGTGAAGACACAGCAATGAGCTTGATTGCCACCAGGTGGCAAGTTCACTGTAGCCAGTGCTGGGAGGCATACGACAAAAGTTGGCCAATGACAAGAAGTGTTCAATTCACAATAGTCATTGCTCCCAGGCATGCGACAAAAATTGGCCAATGACAGGCACAGCTTGTCATTGATGAGATGAGATGCTTGATGCTGAAAGCTCAGCTTTCATTAGGTGTCATTCCATTCAAAGATGATAGTCTATCAACATGAATAGCTCATCTTTCATTCGGTGTCTTTCTGTTCCAAAAAATAAAATATATATATATATATATATAAAAAAGATGGTAGTATATCAGCATGAATTGGTCATTTAGACCACTTTATGGACATAAAATATAATGAAGAGGAATTATCATTATAAAATACATATGCTTAGTTATCATTATTATGAAGTGTTTCACTCTAGCATAAAGTATGAGCGTGAACATCATAAATATCCTTCTTTTATATTATGCAATAAAGAATTACACAATACTGCTGTCTTCCTTAAGGTCCTCCTCCTCCTCCCTTGGTATTATGATGTATATTTCTATTGACCTAAATAACTTTACCAAAAGCGGTATTGTATAACTAAAGTTATAGTTGACTGAATAACTTTAACTTTCTCATGAGTATATTTCGATAAGTATTATAGCCTATATTTATGTAAAATTCATTAATAAGCCCCAAACTTACCTTAAAGTACATATTTAACAATCATTACATTTTACCCTCAGGCCATTCTTGACCATTGAAGTTGCCTAATTGATATTCGCATTTCATTACGCCCGGGGCACCCTCTTGTGGCCAAACATTGAACTAGAGCGTGATCCAAGGCTTTTACCCCCCTGAGGCTATTGCATCGATCCTTTGATCTCATGCCCTCAGGGGTCGGCGATCTCTTTGGCGGTAAAACGCCGCTCACGTAGTAAGATCCGTGGAACCGTTTACGAGAGGGTGGCAAAAAAGAGGCGAGCCAAATTCCAGCTACCTGGCAGCTACCCGAAAGTACTAATGAATTTGACCCCTTTAAGGGTTGCGAAGACTAGTTTTGTCTATGCTAAAAGTTAGACACAAAAGTTAATTTTTGTTTTCTACCGGCACTTTCTCAACCGGACACTCCAAAAAGCTACCGTTTGCGTTACGGTAAAAAACGTCATTTTTTCAATTATTTTGATTTATCACATCTTCGACGTGCTCGGAAAATTCCGAAAAACTTCTAGAACGTAAACCTTTGCCCTAAGTATCTGTTGGCGCAAAAACGGAAAAATTACACTCAACTGTTTTTGAGTTATATACATGGAAAGTTCAGGTAGCTGCCAGGTAGCTGTCAAGTAGCTGGGTTCGGGTAGCTAACTTTACATCTTCAGGTAGCTGCCGGGTAGCTGTCAGGTAGCTAGGTTCGGGTAGCCAACTTCACTGATCTCACGTAGTTCACGTCTACAGTTAACTCGCCGGGTTGTTCCTTGTAACCTTCAGTCGTGATTGACACGTGCTTGATACGCCCCTCACATGTACAAGCCTGCAGGTTGTACGTACATACCGTGGAGACTCCCGTCGTAAAAATGATTTACCCGTGGCTCACCCAGCATCAGACCGGGCATCATCCGTCGGGTTTGGTATGTATCCTACGTGTGATCCGCCGGGTGACCGTGATTCACACCTTGCTGCCGCCAACTCACCCGTCGTCTTTAGGCCCGCCCCTTTTTGCTTCCAACAACTCTGGTGAAGTTGTCCAAATGGGGTATTACATAATTCTACGTAAACAATACGGCTTCACAGGGAAAACTGGCTATGTGATAACCCCCCATATATATATATAAAATTATGAGTGTTGTATTGTTCGAGAGTGCAAACTTCAATGTGGTGAAGCTGAATATATACTGATATTGATCATGGGTTTCTCCATGTACTAAGCAGCTAAGTCTACTTATAAACTAATCCATGGACAGCCATGGATCCGGGACTATAGGGGATATCCTACAGAGGATAGATACTCCATCTAGGGATCTCCTGTGAACTACTGTCACAATAAGTGAAATACTGCTTGCACCAAAGCAAATATGTACAATTATATATTAAGAGGCATATATGCGCCTCTGGTTGCTAGCAATCCGCTACATTTGAGATCACAGTAATAAATGAGTCTACTGTATGTCGTTCTAGTTGTGTGCTTAGCAGACGCCCCGAGAACAGTTGCTATCCCACAATCCTCCAACCAACTGTTGGTTGCCATAGCGACGGTCCGACACGGCAGAGGGAGCTGTTGCTGAATTACGTTGGCATTGGCGCCATCTCAGAAAGGTAACATTTTTCCTGATTTCTTTGTTGTTTGGTCAATCGTAAAGCTTATATCTTATGGAGTATGGATGCATAGGCACTATTTATTAGAAACCATTGATACACTGTTTTTCATCTTCATATCTTTTTCATTAAATTTATTTTCAATGTCTAAAAACGAGGATAGTCTGGAGAAATCTACAAGGCTGTATTAGTTTTTAACTTATGACTAAACCAATTTGAAACACCATAATATATATATATATATGTATAATACTTGTGACAACAAGGTTTTCCTTAATAGTTATTCTGATAAGTACATGTGTAGTCAATTAACCTAATCTTGACACGCTAAATCCTTACTCATGCAGTAAGTTATTGACTTAATTGGACTATATACCTTTCAATCCAATCACTTAATCTTTACAATATAGTTGTGCTCATTTAACTGATATTCAGCTTGGATTAATGCAATGTTGGTTGGTTTGTATACTTGTAGGATTTCATTTCGTTATTTAATTTTGGCCTTCCATCGGTAAGTGAAATAATTTCTCTAGTTAATTTTCGACTGCCATACTCCATAGGTAGGCCTAAGTAATTTTGTCCATTTGATTATTGTCTGTGAATTATACTCGATGAAATGATTCTTTTCACATACAGCACTATGCATTTTGCTATGTAACTATAGAAGTTAACATTTTTATTTATTCAATCACTTAGTATATCAGCAAGTAATTGTTGACCCACCATTTCTTTAAAGCTGGGCATCATGTTTGTGAAAGAGAAGAAACATGAAGAAACTAAAGATCTTTCCCACCAAAAAATTATGGGTTTGTAGTTTGTTTTTGTTTCTTCTATTTATAATGGATTCATAATGGATGTCCAATCATAAACTTGTGTGATAATAATCGAACTTAGTTATATGAGCAATGTTTTTAATTGGAAAATCTTATAAGTCTTGGTTCCTACATATAGGTTTTAAACTTTAGATAAATTATTTTTAACATATGTTTAATGTCATGATTAAGACACAACCAAATAATTTAAATTCGTATGTTATTTTGACTTCTGTCATCTCTATTTATGTTTTTGCTTTAATAATGTTTCAAAAAGCAAAATTTGTTACAGATTTTATTTGATTTTACACAGATATAGGGAACGCCATCCACAGCAATACTTTGGAAATTCTGGAACAAGAAAAACTGGAAGCCATAAAGAAAGCCAAGGAGGAGGTGTTGGCTGAAGCAAAAATTATGACAGATAAGCTCCTGAAAGATGCTTTGAAAGATGCTCAAATTGAACACAACCTGACTGTAATAGAACTGAACAGGTCTCGTAAAGAGGCCTTCAAGGTGAGGAAGTAGTACCACAATTGTGTAATATTTATCTCACTTGATTGCCTCTATCCAGGCCATTTGGTTAAAGATACAATTAAATGGTATTAGCCAGAAAGCTTATCCAGATAAATTTTAGTTCTGAATATTGTGCCATTCAATATGTTGAGACCCTAATTGGAAAATGACCTGCTCACTGATAAATTTCAAGTTTCCATGAATATGAATTTGGTGGGATAGTGGTCAAGATATTGGTCATCTGGCATTTCTAGGTTGGAATTCTGATCCAACATGTATTGCAAGATCTCAAATTGAAAATAGGAGTGTTTTACACAATTACGACTAGATCCCAGCCTAAGAATGAATGTAAATCCCGGGATCAAAGAACCAGGCAGACCAGGTGTGATACTAGCCCGAGAAACTCTGACTGACCACATGCCGCTGTCGGCTCTTATTAATATTGTGACGTTTATAGTGAGCCGTCACAAAATATCAGATAATAAGAGCTAAGCGAACATCAGATGTCTCGGGCTATAGTCTGATACCTTCAAAGCCTTACAATTATTTTTAAATATTATCATCTTGCCCTTTTTTAAAAATAACTTTAGACTGAAGGAGCCCGAATAGCAGCAGGAATACAAGAAAAAATGCGAGTAGCTGTTGAAGAAGAGAGAGAAACTGGAGCAAGAAAACTGGAAATTGCTGTTAATGAAACTTTAGAAAAATGTGAATTAGAAAAGGGAGCTGCTGTTGAATCTGCAAGAAAGGAGGAACAAGAGAAATCTGAGAAAAAGTTGGCTGAAGCTGTGAGGTAAAATGTCATGATCAAAAAAAGAAATAATTAAATTGTTTTTATTTCCATCCATCGTTATTATACTATAAGCCATCAATGTTATTGCAATCCACTGGACTTTAATAATTAAATTATATCCAGTTTTTAATTGAAACTATAAAACTTTGCAGGAAAGAGAAGGAAGAAGCTGAAAAACTATTTAAAAAGAAGGATGACGATCATGTCATCGCTTTAGCGAAACACAAATTGCAGATGGAGGACAAACAACGGAGAGCTGTGAATGATGCAATTGAAAAAGAACGTAATGTCGCATCAGAAAATGCAGAGGCAAAAAAGGCAGAACATCAGAAGGAGCTCCAAATTTTGACAGTGAGTAATAATTTATCAGTAATGATACATTGTAGTATAATCCAAAGAAATTTTTCGCTTGTTTTTGGTCTTATTTTCACAAATATGTCACGGAAAAGCACAAAATATAGATGTTACCATAGGCGTCGAAGACAGGGGCCTGTGGGCCCTCCCTCCCAGGTCTAGTACTTTCCAATTACAGCTAATTTAAATTCAGCCCTCTAAGGTCTTTGGATGTTACCAGAAGTCAAAGTCCAACTTTCTAACTAATAAAAACCACTCTTTGTACAAATTAACTTCAAGTTTCCTATCTTTGCAATGATAATTTTTTGCCATTTTGTCATCATCTTAGCCATTTGTTATGGTCACAAAGAAGCAGCAGAAAATAAAAGAGAGAATATAGCAAACTTCAAGTTCTTTCTTCACTTTCAGAAGTGTTTTTATTGGCTAGAAAGTTGGTTTTATTTGTTGCAAACATTTCTGTCTATTTTGTGCTGATCCATACCCTTAAAGAAAAAATATGACCAAACAAGGGTGGATATTTATTTTGGATTATGCTATAGTAACATTACTCAAGCTTATTTGTTTTAAGAATAACTTTGTACATAACCGCACAGTATGTATCTTATGTATCAGCCTAATTATTAATGAATATTCTTTATTGTACCTTTAATTTGTCAAATATATTTTTTAGAATGAAATCATACAAAAAGGCAAGGCAATATCCCTCACATTACAAGAAAAAGAGACACTACAAATATCGAAAAAAGCTGTGCAGAGAGAATTATTAGACACTCGAGAAGCTTTTCAACGATTTATCAATCGGACCACTCCTTTTGAGGAAGGTTATGCCGATTATGTACTTCCTCCTGTTAAAACTGTGAGTTCAACAAACTTCGATATCAAGATGTCTGATAAATAATGACTCAAACGTACCTATATTATTTATTTAGTGTTTATTTTAATTGCAAAGATCACTGTTCTATCAGCTATTGCTTATTTCATAACAATGTGTATCATCTAACATCATAATTGCTAATAAATATATCATCACTTCTATGTAATCACAGTCCATGATGTAAAATGTGAAATAAATGAAGAATAAACAGATATACTCACAGGCAGGCGCCTATTACATTGGTGTTTCAAATGGTAAATTATTGTTAAAAATTAATAAATAGACTACAAACATGTAATTTGACTATTTCATTATTGTGAGATCTATAGTAATTGTAAAATAAATAGATAAATGACCACTGATTCCAATGGAGCACAAATTGATGTTCAAGCACACATGTCAATATCTACTTAATTACTGGTGGTCTGTCTCTAGGTGCACTGAACATTCAAACATTGCGCAGTTATTATTCTTAAAAATATGTATTATAATTTCTAATTAAACATCATCATTGATCTTAACAAAGTGGAGAAAAATAAACGGGTATAAAAAATTTAATTTGCTCTCATGTTAATTTCTCCCATGAAAATAAAGAGCTGGCTAAGGTAAGAAACAAATAATAAGTGTACCCGTAATAACATAATAAATTAGAAATAGTAGAAAAGCAAATATTCGTTTTATACTAATAACTTTGCTAAACCTAGACTTTGGTTGTAAAGTGCATAAGAGTTCAAAGTATATAATAAGATTCAATGAACATTGCATACAGCATAGAGTCATATAGAATTCGAAGTGTAGACATTTTAAATTACATCGAATATAAAGTCGCTACATTTTACAATATTCACATAAGTTACATCAATAATGCATATCACATATTATCACAACATTAGACGGAATGTACACAGTCGGCGCGCTGCGTTAGCAACTATGCAGCGCACCGACAGTACACTCGGTCTATCACAACAGATCTGCCCAGTCATTAAATCACAGCAAGTGGCCATGCAGTTTAACTTCACAGTAAATGGCCAGTGGTGTATTTTTGTAAACACGGGAACCTCACCACTAATTGAATTACCCATGGTGCAATTTTACTTAATTGTGAGTTAAATTATATACACTCGGGGTCATCGAAAATTGACCAGGGTCATCGAAATTGGCCACTCAAAATAAAGGATCACCAACACTTTCAAGATGCCTGTTGAAGTTTCACAAAAACATTGTATGTGATCAGAAGAATTAGTTTTGTGACAATTTATGAAGTTGCAAGATGTGTAATTGTGTTTGTGGGGGTTGGCCAATTGCGATGTCCCTGAGTGTAATGGTGGTTATAAAGGTGGGTCACAAAATATACAATCGAACATATTGCTATAAGACTACCTAGTTAAGAGGACCATCTAGCAATATTTAACAAGATTTTATTGCAGTTCTGAAAATTAAGTTTCAAAGAAACCAACTTTACACTATCTCATCAGACATTCTCTGTTGCAGACACTGCAAGTCCAAAAACACCTTATAGCAGTCTATTAAATTAAACAATGACTCACTAGTACAAAAAGAAATATACTTAATTATCATTCAAAACTCATATATATAACTCCTTCTCAAGTATCAATTCTCAATAAGAACAAATTTCATAGGAGCGCTAATTGAATGCAATAAGTCCTTTAGCCGTGTCGAATAAATTTATGGGAACATTACCATTTGTAATTAAAACACTTTCCAACCCGAGAGATTTCAGTAACTTGACCTAAAAAAAAAATTAATCATCAAATTACAGGTTTAATACTTCAGCTTTTCAGCCACAAAGGGATATGTAGCATGTCAAATTGTCAACATTAAAATTAGTATTTTTAAATAAGCTAAAATTAATATTTGTTAAGGTACTATTTAGCTACAATCATAAAAACAATGACACGTTTCAAAAATAGTGTTAAACCGATTGAAATCAATTTCACTTCTATCTCTGGTTTAACAAGCTTAAAAGAAACATTTTCAGCTGCATTTAATAAATAAAATAAATTAACCCTTTTTTTTATAAAATATATATAAAAACAAACTTTTTTGCTTCTTACCTGAGATGCAGGTCCAGCGTTTGCTAGAGCTTCAATAGTCTTTGTTCCAATTGCACCAACATCGCTCTTAAACTTATCAACCTGTAATAGATTAAAAATCGATGATACAATTTTCATTCAGAAAACCCAGACAATGTTGAATGAAATACATAACACACATATTTCACTCAAATTATGTCAAATGCTAAGAGAATTCTGTCCAAAATTTTAGCGAGTTTCTGCTAAGTTATAAAAATTTTGATAATTTCATTTTTTTTTTTAATAGGTAAGCATTTTGTCAATGCAGTAATGATATCGATTTGTTATATAGATAAACTTTATTTTTTTAGGGTAAAACCTATTAAGTGTAACACTTATCTTCCATAGGGTCCTCCTGTTAGGAAAAGGTTAATACACTACCATAAAAACTAATACACAATACCATGAAATCACTACTGACTGAAGTACTCATGGGTGTCAACGGCTAATATCTCACTGCTATTGGGTCTAAAGTTAGTGAGCTTATGTAACCTGCTGCCAGAGGCAGATGTAATGATGAGATGATAAGCTTGGAGTCCACACCATATTACACAATTACCACATGGGTGGTGTCTTTTACTTGCCTCAGCATAGACATCGAGCACAAGGCACCCACATACCAGTTTATCATCTCGCGTGATCGACATGCAGCTGGGATATGTAGCTCATGAAGAATGCCTGGACAGGGTGTGTTATTGAGATGAATATGTATGTGACTTACGTTGGCAGCACCATATTACATATTACAAAAACAAAAAGATGGTATAATACCCCAATAATGTGTACATAATCATATAATAATATATACATTGGACAACTGCACTTAAACTCCACCACGTGACCTTTTCTATTGTTCTCAGGAGGGATATAACCAACGAAAATGTTAGTTAACTCCCTCCTGAGTGCAAACTGTACTTAAATTGCTAAATAACAGCAGTTAAACAAATCAAACAATCAAACAAATTAGTAAATATGTCTAGTGGAGTAAACATTTTTGTTGGTTATATCCCTCTGGCGAATATAACCCAACAAAAATGTTAGTCAACTCCCTCCTATTCGGGATATAACTATAACTAACCTCAATCTTCATCATTTGTTTCTGCTTGTCAATGGCCAAAATATTCAAAGACTGTTGAAAGGCAAGCTCTGACGCTCTCTGTAACTGCCTCGAATGCATTTCTGCATCATGGTCAATGGCCGCTGCTTCCATTTTCAATGTAGCACCTGAAATGCCATAAAAAGATTAGGTTTCGTTCATGCAATAAGCTCTTTTATGATGCAACAAATATCAACGACCAGGATCGTGTCAATAGTGATGGTGTTCTTTTAGTGGCTAATGTAGGGGCGCCACTAGTCTTGGGTGTCAGTGGTACATTGGACAAATAGAAGGTCATACTGAAGTCACATCACTTATGAAAGCACCACTAATATTAGTTAAAGCCCCAAAAAAGTCCAAGAATTAATAGTGTACTTCATTATTAGAGTAGGTGTACCTAACTCCATGATTGACCTAATTCCGTGATTACCCTCTCCCCCCCCCCCCCCACAGTAAACATCTGGTGCCTAAGGCTGGTGCAGTGATGCAATTACAGTTAAGCAGTCTGGATTAAGGTTGCAGATTTTCACCGAATTAGGTCCTCACGAATAGTGGATTTTCAAGGGAAGGTTCTCTATATTTCCACCAGGTGGATACGATGGAATACTGCAATTCTATTGGCTGAAAAAGTTTCCGCCCTTGACTCTGATTGGCTGAAGCACACTGCATCCTAGCGGCAGTATTTTTAGTGCATTTTAATGTATATTTGACATCAATAGATTTCTGTTATTTCCCAGAGTAAATTATAGTTACGGAATCAGTTAGTTATGATCTACTATGTCTGAAAAGCAAAATGAGTAATAAGAGGAGAGGAAGGACATATGTGTTGCTGAATTCAGGGCTGCTCAGTGAAAAGGCATAAACAAATTAGCAAACCTTACAATTAATATTGCTCATTCCTTCAATTTTCTGACTTTCTGCAATAGCTTTTGCCTCAGCTACGGCCTGTCCTGTCGATTCTACGGCTGCCGATATTGCTTTTAACTGGAGAAGTTCCATTCGTGACTCTTCTGCTTGTCTCTCGTTCTTCAGTTTGTGTCTTTCAAGTTCACCTCTTGATTCCTGTTCTATTCTCTCAGCTTCGTGTTTTGCTGCAGCTTCGATTGAGCTGAAATAGATTTTAGTTTAGTCTAGTTGTTATTAGCTAGGCTTCCGCTAAACGTTCACCGCAGTACTCTTGGCAAAATTCATGTAACTGTGGCTAAATTAAATGCTTGTAACTTATGAAAGATGCTTCAAATATAATGGTGGCTAAATTGTCTCTGTTGTGGCTAAACAAAATTGGACTGCTTTAGCCACAGTGGCTAAGGCTGGAATTAATTTAGAGGAAGCCTAGAGTAGTGTCAGTCTTACAGAACAAAAAAAAACTTTTTGGCAAATATATCAACATATGAAAGTTAGTCACTGACAGATTTAAAATGGAATATTGCACAACTCAGGTTTGATACATGTTGTGAAGTTAAGATGTTAGGACTTCAATATAACTATTTAATCTAAAAGGAACCATGTATTCCTGGGCACATCTAGGAAGACCACTGTACTCTTAGAAATTCCAAATCATCAAAACCAAATATTATGCCATCAATCAGTTCTGTATCATTTAATCTGGTAAAAGAAATTTTCAATCAAAAGATATTTATAACTTATTTTCAATAACATTCTGAATAACAAGATCGATGCATATGTCCCAAATCTACAAGTTTTCTTTGTCAGAATGTTTTGGATCTGCTCCTGAAGTCTACCGACGGCCATAACTTTGGTGTCGGTGCTGTACAGTGTATTACATGTAACATCAAATCCAACCATATGACACTGTTGATACTATACACTGTACATTGTACTTATGCAATAAAGTCTAACCTTCCAAGAACATAAGACTACTGCAAATAACTAAAAAATACAGCCATCTTGGAACTGTAACTGCTCTTTTTCTTTTGCAGTTCAATATTGAGAACTTCAAACATTTTACGCACATGTCATGAAACTCCATATTCAATTAACACCCGAGCAAAGTGCTCTTAAAAATAGAGGTGGTTTAATATTGATTATACTCCACCATGTGACCTTTTCTATTGTTCTCAGGGGGGATATAACTAACGAAAATGCTAGTTAACTCTCTCCTGTACTTTAATTGCTTAATAACACCAGTTAAACGAATCAAACAATCAAAAAAATTAGCAACTATGTCTAGTGGAGTATAAGTTAGTTATATCCGTCATAGTCGGAAGTTAACTAACATTTTTGTTGGTTATCTTCTACCTTTGGTGTCGGGATATATATTGTAACAAACAAAAATGTTAGTTAACTCCCTCCTATTCGGGATATAACTATTACGTAGTCATCATAATGAAATGATGTCTTACTTTGTAGCGATTTCAATGGCCATTTGCACGGAGCGCATTAAACTATCTCTCATCTTCACATCCACTGGTTCTATACTCTGGACATCCACACTCGAAATGACCTGAAATCATAAAATTTACAACTTAAAATATATTATTGCAATCAAACTCATTTCATTAAAAATTAATGATTAACATAGTAAAAGTAATATTCACATATATGCTAAAACCCATATTTCTGAGAAACTAAGTCACTTAAGCTAGTCTAGCATTACACACAGCTCATGAAGGCACCCAGATCAGGCTTCAAACCCAGGACCTTCTGCAGAACTAGAATCTGAATGCAGGAAGCGTTGTTCGATCAAATTTCTCAACAACAACATGGGATACAGAAAGAAATGAATCAATTTCTACATTAAAATTCGAGCTCCTCCAGATCCTGGACTAAGAGTAATAACTTTTAAAACTGCATCATGACTTGCAAAGATGAAACCTTTTATATTTTCAAAATGGAATATTATTTTGCTCATTCATGAGAATGAGAATTTTTCCTTGCAAGGCCTTGGAGCATGATGGGAATTCCTCCTGGGAGTTTCCCCACTCTTCCAACCATCGACAGACATAGTGTACAGCGATTATGATTACATTAGGTGGGTCAGATACACAATTAAATATTGTTTGTAATGAATGTGGAGTACTGCATAATAGAAAAAAAAAACAATTTAATTAAATAATGAGAACAAAAAGAAGAAAATTACATTATATGCAAATAAAACTATTTCTTGAGTATTGTCAAATTATTTTATGCTGTGCAGTTTCATCTTTCAATTTTATAGATGACATTCCCATATCAAATTTGTCAATATTCGAACACACAAAAAAATCATGACTCTATATTCAAAGGTTTATTGTTACCCAAATTGTTTAATTTTTAAAGTGATAATATTGCTTTATAACTAATTTCATAACAGCCTTAAAAGGCCTATTCGAGCTGTTAAGTGAATTTAAAATAAATAAAACCCTAAAAAATTCACGACAATGGAGTGCTTTTTCAAATTAAAAAACCCTTACAATAATAATTATTTTTATCCTAAAAGCATATAACAACTATTGGCAGCACCTTTATTTAACACTTTGATAGTGCAAGCTGCAGAGCAAAGATGTTGCTAGTGAGAAGTTCAACGCTGATAAGAATATTGTACATATTATCTATTTTCGGCAAAAACTCAGGTAAGAAACATTAGACATTTCAGCAAATACTACTGTAAATGTCTCAATGGTACTAGGTCTGAACTCTGAAGCTCAGTCAGCCTATATGACCTGTTGCCAGAGGCAGATGTAATGATGAGATGATAAGGCTTGGTGTTCACACCATGTTACACATTTACCCCATGGGTGGGGGTCTTTTACTTGCCTCAGCATAGACACCGAGTACAAGGCAATTGTTAGGGTGTAGTCAGTCTTCTAAGGGTAGTTTTTCAACTATCAATTTGAATGATTGAATGAATCCACAGGGGCAGATCCAGGAACTTTGGTGAGGGGGGACAAAAGTAGACCTAAGTATGTCAAGGGTTTGTGTGGGTGGATTCAGGCTTTACGTCTTGTATTTCTGCACCTGATGGGCTAAATAGGACAGGCAGGGACCATGGCAATGAGACAATGGATGAAACAGCCATCCAACTTAGGCTCGACCAGGAATTGAACCTGGGACCCAGTGGTTGGTAGCCCAGCGTGCTACCACTTAGCTAATTCCCCACCCTGTAAGTTTGTTAAACTTCAATCGACATACCCAGCGAACAACATAATGGGTCATTCCATGTCCAATCAACCAAATTTCGACAAATTTCTCCGCATGACAGTTATATTTATTTTGTATATTACACACTATGAAGCCCCTGAGCTTACATGAAAAATTGAAAAAAATTGGCTCATATTCATGTTCACATGCAAAAATAACGCATTCTCTCGCCAAAAAAACAATGCATTCCCTAGTGATGATTGCATCCCCTCACGCTGATCACTTTCTCTCAATCGTGATGATTGCATTCCCCGAACAATATTTCTTGTAACTTTGGGTTTCTTCGCGTGGGAACATAATAATGTTTCAATTTTTGTTTCAATTCCTTTATTCCGAATCTTTAATATTTTTTTCTAACATTTTTGCTTAGGGGCTCCATATATGATTGTATGCAAACTTGAAATGGCTGTCACTAAAATTTCAAAAGTTATGATCCTTTGAAATTTGAGGAAATCTATCAAAAACCATATTTTGAGTAATTTTTGTATGAGCATTTCCTAAATGGCAAGCGACCCAGAGCTAGAATTGATGTTTAGTCTGGCAGCCAGGGGGTTATACCCTGCACCGATGGATATAGTTTTTTTCTCAGTGGATTTTACATTCATGGTACCTCCATGATACATATATGGTGGGTAACAAGCAGGTAACCTTGAGCAATCTGAGAAAAATGGCAAAATCCAAAATGGTGGCTGGAATCGCCAATGGTCAATGTAACTTGTTCACAATTATTCCTAGGATCATGTGTAATACCACTTTTTCAGCCAATTTTAACATGAGAAATTCATTTCGGAGGTTGTTTTGCAATTTGAGGTCATTTAGAGGGTCAAAAGCCATAATAAATATCACTTTGTGTTCAAAATCAGTGTTATTTCTCATAACGAAGAACATTGAGGCAACATATCATCTTATTTCAGTGAAAGAGGCTAGATATTTGTGTAATGATGTTTATCTTATAATGTCAATATTTATTTTAGACATAGAAGGTATAACACTAATAATTCTAACCTGGTGGTTAGGGTGTAGCTGATCCCCTTTGATTTTGCAGAATACGTCATATCGAACTCAACTTTTTTTCTATGAGTGAGGTTCGGTATGTAAATGAGATAAAGCTAAGCCAACTCCAGAAAAGTTAAGCCAACGGTTAGATATGGAAAATAGTCTATCTCAATGAGGAACCCCTAAATGTTCATCAATTCGCACCAAATTTCAAATACAAGCTGTACAAATTAAACCTCACTCAAAGAAAAAAGTTGAACGTTTTTGGAAAAAATAAGGGGAACAGTTACACCCTACTGGTTGGTGGTGGTGTAGGTGGTGTTGGTGGTGTTAGCTAAAAACTGTATGATATACAGTGACACCTTACGTTTGGATCTGCAGATAAAGTTAGAAATAACCCCTCTTATCAAATCAGATCCTACAAGCACGTGTTTCAAAGTAGAGGTGAATAGTCATCAGGAAGAAAAAGAAGACCAACATCAGATCCTTCATCTTTAACTGAGGAAAGGATTGGCTTAAATGTGGAATGTTCCGACTGGCTAGGTTAAATGTTCTTACTGCTGAGGGACGTGTGATGTGAAACCAGATCCCATATAATCCAAACAAGTGGATTTCAGTCTATTTGATTAGATAAACAGGAAATTGCTGGATCTAGAAATGTACATGTACAATCAGCAAACCAATAACAAAGCGTACTAAGCGGTGACGGATGGGCAGATGAGGTACATATAGCACTAACTGCGAATATACATTCAGCAGATGCACGGTACCACAAAGTATGCTATTGCAGGCTCTCAATGGAAGAAACAACAACAGAAAACTGAACTGGATTCAAAAGTGGGTCTCATTCCAATTGCTGAATTGGTAAATAGCACTCGGAGGAAAATCAATGAGGAGATTGCTTTGGTTTCTCAGAATTTTGAAGATTAAGTTGTGCTGTCAGCTGCAATACTGTTCTTCACTGATAATTTGACTGCCACTCTGAAGCTTATGAAAGGTATTGGACAATGACCGTCTTGAGGCAGAACTAGATGAGATGTCTCGATACATCAAGAGAGAATGCTCAGAGATTGACTACAATTAAGCGCCTTGCGTACTTGTCACACATAGATTACCAAAGCCATTGAGCCATGAGAGCATGAATACAGGGTGCAGCTTAAAAAGGCCGAGGTGAAAATAACCCGAAGGTGTGATAAATGTGCATGTGCTATATTTAGATCCATATTATCTATAATTCTTGAGGAAACTAGAAAACAAATATTTAAAAGATAATTTAGGACTATTATTACTTGCGTGTGTATGATTGCAGCTGCAGGCGATCACTTTCAATTGAGGCAATAACAAAAGAGGTAGCTGTAGCTGCTGGTGCAAGTTTTTATGCCGCACCCTGTAGAATACCATTGAGCATTTGCTCAGCAAATTGTCTCTCCCACAATGACCACTCACTGCCCATAGTCCTTATTGGAATATATCATCATAAGTCTCACCATCCTAAGCTTCCTCTAAACTTTCGCCACGGTCCTCTTGGCGAAATGTATGTAACCTTGGCTAAATTAAATGCTTGTGTGGCGAAAATCTGTTAAACTTAGTAGTGAAAATGCCTCTCAAGTGTACACAAGAGAAACTGACGCTCCTATGTTTTTGACTGGGAATTAGAAACTTATGAAAGCTGCTTCAAAAATGGTGGCTAAACTGTCTCTGTTGTGACTAAAATAATTTGGACTGCTTTAGCCACAGTGGCTAAGGCTGGAAGTAATTTAGAGGAAGCCTAGCCATCTGTCATTAAGAATCATCCAAAATGTTTGTATCATCTACAGTGACAATAGTCTTGACAGATGCTTGAGAAGCAGCCTGTAAATGTTGAAGGAGTATGTCAAGCAACATCATTTTTAATATAATTTATACGCAGCACAATTGTTTTTACGGCTTCCTCTCGAGTAGTCTTCAGATCATGTCTGCAGACCAGGGTACAGGGTAGTTTAAGTTAATGATGTGACTTTAATGTCAATGTCCCCAACAGGGAATAAAGAAGACCTAGCAATTCTACTGATACCGGAAGAGGACATGTGATAACTAGAAAAGAATCAGAAAATCACCTGTTGGTTTTTTAAATTTTAATCAGATTGTTTTTAAACGACAAAGGTATTATGTACTGGAATTTAATAACACTGTTTGTTATCATAATTTTTTGCTCTAATATTGCTAAAAGCAAGTCATAAAATATTTTGAAAACCTGTTTCAATTACATCAAGCTAGTTTTAACATTTAAAATATGTTACCGAATACACCTAGTTTTCTTACATTTCAAGAACAACACATCACTGAATTAAAATGCCTAGAAAAAGCTAGGTCATAAGAGACTGTGATGCATTTAAAACCCATTTCCAGACTTATTTATTTTAAAAAAGCCTATAATAACTGATTTTATCTTATATTTCTCCATTTCGTGCATTTAATATATTTATATTTTTTTAAATATTCATATATTTCAACCATTTCATCTTTTTAATATATTAATATAATTTTTTTTAAATATTCCTATTTGTGAAGCGCCTTAGGAATTCTAAACTAGTGGATTTGGCGCGTTATAAATTTTGTAAAATAAATAAATTTGTAAAATGAATAAATAATAATCATCATGCACTCAAAAGACATTGCAGAACAATAACATAATTCTAATCATACATTTACACAGTTATCGCATTGTTTTAATGCACTAATTGATCTCGGTTTGTTTATTCTTATCCTTCACTTAGTAAGAAGCGAAAACCTTACGGTCAGTGCTTCAGCGATGATTTAAATTGATTTACATAATTGATGGAACAGAAAAGAATAACATTATTCTGTTTTTTATCCAGCCAATGCTGCTTGCAGCTTGCTGGATCTTAACAATCAGTTTGGGGAATGAGATGGAGTAGATGAAAAGTCCTGGTTCCTAAACTCTTGGAGAAATTAGACCAGGAGGGAACACTGAGGTACATCAAAGGTAGAATCACTATATGTGATTTTACCACAGGCACAATTCACTCCCTTGGACAGTCAAACAAGGCTGAGCCCTACATTAATTTAGTTTTTTTGTATGGCCTTTATCAGTATTTCCTAATATAACTGTCAAGAAACAAGCACCTTGAGACAAACGATATTATTTTTAACATATTATTTCCTGCTGATTGCTCTAAGCAATTTGTGTTTGTGCCACTATTGAAGCAAACTTAAGCCTCTTATAGCAAATTCCAAGTGTTTGTTAGGTTGACTCAAGGTGCCCCAAGTCTGACTCAAGGTGCCCCATGTTCAGGGCAACATGAGCCACTTGACCACATTTTTAAAGACAGCATTTCTCCCTCTTACACATGATATGTACACATAGGGAGTTTAATCATCCTCATCCTTGACACCATTAATCAATTCCTAACCCTATAAACATAAATTTACTATTGCTCATGGGTGCAATTGTTAATGGCATCTTTACATTAGTGATCAAAAATATTCAAATATGTATTAAATTGGACAAAATTTGCATTTAGTACATGTCATGTACTAATCCTTAAATACCTACTGATGGATGTACAGTGAAGTAGTAGGCAATAACAAACAATTTGAAGTGTTTCAACTTATGTTTGACAGGTCATTTGCCAGTAATAATTTGATTCTAGCGTAGTTTTGTTAATTTCTTATTTTAAATGGTACTAAACAAAGTTTTTGCTATTTACATGCATATAAAAAAAAAGTATAGAAGTATAGTGGAAACAGCATATTAATTTTAGGCAATGATTTTTATTTTAAAAAAATCAGTTGATTTTAATCGCGATTTAAATCACTTATTTAAACCCTGAGAAATATTGACATTATAAGACAAACACCATAACACAAATATCAAGCCTCTTTTTCATATGTTACCTCAATGTTCTTCGTTATGAGAAATAACACAGATTTTAAACACAAAGTCATATTTATTATAACTTTTGACCCTCTAAATGACCTCAAAATTGCAAAACAACCTCCGAAATGAATCTCTCATGCTAAAATAAGCTGAAAAAGTGGTATAACACATGATTCTAGGACTAATTGTGAACAAGTTACATTGATTGGTGATTCCAGCCGCCATTTTGAATTTCGCCATTTTACTTCGATTGCTCAAGGGTACCAGCATGTTACCCACCATATATGTATTATGGAGGTACCATGGATTTAAAATCCACGGAGAAAAAAACTCTGTCAGTGCAGGGTCAGGCCAAAAAACCAGCTTTGGCTGAAACCTGTCAGAGCCACAATCATAAAAATGTACATTAAAAATATGAAAAAAATAAAAATATAAATTTATGGTGGGGATAGATAGATAGACACATTTTGTGCATGGTTTTCACCTCATTATATTTAGGCAAAAACCATGCGTTTTCCATGCATTTATCCTTCGCATGGAAAACACATTTGGCCATGTAGCGAGGGTTGATTGATGAGGTGAGAGCGAGAGAGGAGGAATCCACACATGTTCCACATTTACCACATGGGTGGGATCTTCTACTTGCCTCAGTATAGACTTAGTACAAAGGACCGCCATTTCAACATCTCATTTGAAAGACATATCCAGCTGGGATGTAGCTCAAGAAGAGTGCCTGGGCTGGGGTTTGAACCCAGGACCTTCGGCAGAGATGGCCACCAAGGAATTGCGCCCATGCAAATACCAGTATCTCGAAATGACATAATGTACGAATCATTTTTTTTTTTTTTATAATCAAAAGAGTTTTTCTTCCAGTACAATTTTCACCACCGCAGTCATCCGACCATGTCCAAGAATTTTGGAGAGTTACACAAGCCAACTGGACAAGGGTAACGACGTCTAAGTACAACATCTCGTGGTCCTATTGTAGCCAATATTCTTGTAAGGATCGTTGTGGCATCAGTCACCATTCTGCATCTCTCACGTTAATGTTTAGGTGCTCATGTCACCAGTCTTGTTTTGAAGTGGGGGATTGTTGCTTTGATTATCCATATTATTGCTTGGATGATAATTTTAAGAAACGGAATGACACTACGTGGAACGGCTTTATGTCCTCTCAAGGAGCTAATGCAGATCCAAACCTACCCGCTACAGTCGGTGATAAAATAATTGACATCGCTCTTAAATTTTATAAACAGTATGGCAATAAACATAAGGCAGAAAAATGCACACAATTTACCCCTAAAATTGGTAAGAAGGTCATATTCTCATGCCTTCTTCATGGAGTGTCACAAGATATGGTCAAAATGTGCGAAACAAACAATGACTTGCCGTATGTTGCATTAAACCAGAAAGCCCGACTAGAAATTTATAAAAACATTCACTGTGCTTTGTGCAGTGGAGAAGAAGAACATGATTTAGAGGCCTATAATCTAGTGTATCAATGTGAAAATCAGACCAGCGCTCTTAAATTACTGTATGAAAGGGGTTACGAATATTTAAAGAACGAGAATGATGAATCTTGCTGGAAGAGTTACGAATTGGGAAATGGTTATAAGAACGGTGTATTAATCCTCAACAAGATTTGTTTGCCAATAGTTGAGACATCTTATGACAAAAACCAACAGAATCAGATCAAGCTTGCCCTTTGTACAAGCTATGAATCGCATATCATATCCAACGGGAAGCTTTTCAAGAACAAATTTTGCAATGATGATGCACATACAGCATCACCACTGCATAATGAATCTTCTATTTGTCCAGATCCAAACGTCCATTTAAGAGAGGTAACAGGCCCGAATGATTGGACACATCAAGTCATTTTCAAAATTTTAATGGACTTTAAAGGTAGACTGAAAGCTATCCGAAGCTCACATGTAAACAATCAACTTCTCTGTTTATCAGAATCATCTGATTCTCTTGTGTGTAGACGTTTTCTTTGCCCAGCTTCGAAAGTACGATATGGCTATCAATGTATTTTTGGTGACTTTAATGACATGTTGAATATTAAGAAAGTCATCACATTGAAGTTAGAAGTTCGAGTCAATATCACCAGTGATGACCTTCATAGCTACTTTCAGCAACAAAAGCTGATCATTGATGAATCATACAATAAGGCAGATAACCTACTTAATTTCACTAAATGCAAAACTGATGTTGTTCACCAAACCATTCACTCGAAAACCAACATGTGTATGGAAGTCAACTTTGCGTCTACAAGACTAAATCTACCAATATTAAAGCCATATCTTAAATCGATCACAGAAAATAAGGGTCCCATTCTTTCATTGCACATGTCAACTGATCTTTCTAACAATGAGAGTATTAATCACATATGCTCAAAACACAACGCTACCGCAAGGTCCACCTTGGATACATCATTTGATAAAGGCACTGAAGCGCATCTGATTGAATTTATTGACCAAAAAAGGGGTTATATCTTTCAAGAATCAAATGTTGTTTGGACGATACACGTTACCGTGGCGCTGAACAGCAGAGTAAGTTTTACAGCTTGTTATAGAGACTTACAACTTTGTAACAATAAAATATTAGAGAAGGGACATTATGAATTTAATTATAACACTTCAACTGTTCACTACATGGGTAAGGTGCTATATCTGAGTCATTATGTGTTGCTTAAGAATGGTGATGTCCTTGTCTGTGCTGATGAAGCACCCCAGCCTTGGGGAATAATGAGCATATTAACACTACTTGGGAACAGTTTGTCTATTGGAGCTCTTGGTGTGACTTTTCTCATTTATGTTGGTATAAAGGAACTAAGAACAGTTCCTGGTAAAATGACAATGAATTATATTGCGGCTCTTGCATTGGCACAACTTGCCCTCCAGGTCAATGATGACTTTGTCCACTATCCGTATATTTGCAAAGCAGTAGCCGCATTACAACATTACTTCTGGCTGGTGTCATTCACATGGACTAATGCCATGGCATACAGAATGTACAGATCATTCAAGGATGGATTCGGTGCGATGACCTACAGCCAGGGGTTAACCTACTTCGCAGCATATGCCTGGTTGTCTCCATGCTTCATTATCATACCCTGCCTCACTCTCGACTTCTTGAACAAAGGTTGGTTCCAATACGGTGACGAACAATCATGCTGGATCAGTCAAATTCAACCATATGTACTTCTTTATGCATTCGGTTGCCCACTACTACTTTTCGTCATTATTAACATCTTACTCTTGACGACATGCGCTCGTCTACTACACGTTGCATTCAGCGAAGTAAGAGATGTCCATTATATCAACAAGCGTCAATCTCTAAGCATTTATGCTCGGCTCTTTATGTTCATGGGTGTTAATTGGTTGATAGGTTTCCTTCCAAGCATGACAGGAATTGAATTCTTTTGGTACCCCTTCATCTTATTGAACACTCTGCAAGGGTTCTTTGTACTCGTGGTTTTCGGTGTACCGAAAGTGCTTGCAAAATGTAAGCAGCCGAATAACACAGAATTGCGAGTAAAATTGAAAAGCAATGAGAATTTCAATAAAACTGCCCAGACAAAGGTCGAACCAACTGCACAGCAAGAGTCAGTTCACATTTGAGCCAAAGTTCCACTATATGGACAGAAAAACGTGTGGACTTTCATTTTGAATGCTACTTATGTTCATACCAGCAATTTAGGTCTAATAAATGCTTTAACCCAGGGGAAAAATGTCAGCCTCAGTATCACAGACAACTCTCCATGGAATAAGCATCCTAACAGCCAATAAATGCAGCTTATTCCCA
Organism: Alitta virens; assembly: GCA_932294295.1. Lineage (NCBI taxonomy): Eukaryota > Metazoa > Annelida > Polychaeta > Phyllodocida > Nereididae > Alitta > Alitta virens. Next base: position 37,582,466 of record OW028580.1, read on the forward strand.
TTAGCTAGCATACCTAAGAAACCAATAATAAAGCACATTCGTTGGTAGGAGTTGCATTCAATTCTTGAGACATCATTATCATATATTATGTTATTGTGACAAAGAAGTTTCTTACCAACTGGTTGGCATCAAATCTTAAGTGAGACTTCATACTTCCATCCTCATTTGTTTCAAAAACGGCGAATTTAATGATTTCGGACGAATTGCGATGGAATTCATCGAAACTGGTTTGTGCGATGACTGCTCTGATTTTGCCTCCTGGAGATACAATGAAAAATATGATTGTGCTAAAAATAAATATTGAACACTATATTAGCTTTATATTTTAAAATGTTGTAATCTGCGTGACATGTTTCAAATCGTACCGATCTGTTTGCAGGCAAAGCCGATAAAGTCAGGCACGGAGAATATCTTACTGATGGATTTTGGATCATTCCTGTCATACTGAAAATAAAAATTGAGCACGTTAATGAAGTCCCCTTTGCTCTTTATATTATTTGTAATTATAATATATATATATATATTTTTTAATGATATTGTAATTAATTTCCTTTTTTATTTTTATTTTGAGCAAAGAAATAAAGAATCTGAGTCTGAATCTGAGTGTGAAAATTAAATATTATCATTGTATTTTACACTTGTTTGCAAGTTACGCTACTAAGATCAAAATTGTAATCGGAAACGCAAATGTAATGTATCATTATTTATCTATAGTATAATATATTGTAATTTCATATTTACTTTACGCATGACTCTTTCCAAACATAACTCTATTCATCCATAGAAAAAATATATGTTTATTTATGAAATAAATGTATGTCAAATACCTCAAAATGGTTGTTAACAGCTAACTGAATACGAAGCCTTGCATGGTCTGATGTCTCAACCTGGAATGCAAACAAAACATTATGTATAAGGATCCCTGCTTGCTTAATTTCATTTCAGAAAACAAGCCATGTTGACCCAACATTGGCCCGGCATTGGTTTAACATTGTTTCACCGAAGGCCTGATTTTACCAATATCAACTAAACTTTGGCCAAAATGCTTGTTTTCAGTGTTTTCTGACTGTTGTTTGTCTTTAAAATGTTAACATTTCTGGGGTTCTTTTTCCACTTGAATAAAGATACGTCAATAAAATTAACACATTTTTTTCAGGATGAGTACGTAAATCACATCCACCTGCAACATTTACTTTATATCCCTTAAAAAGAATTAATATACAGATATACAAAAGTGATAAAAAAAGTTTAATAAATGTCTTCTCACCTCGATGATGTCTGTAATGAAATCTGGTCCCAGCATCAAACATAACGTCTTCAGTGCATTAGGTATCTTGGGCTTACCAGCTGCATTCACAGAAAAAATGCATTTGATAACAAATAATGCTCGATTTTTTTAACTGGTGACCTCCCGGTAAAGGCCACTGGCCACTGAGCTTGCCCTAGGACCCCATTTTGGAAAAAGTGCAGTATAGCGGACCTTGATTTATGACCATATTTAACAAGCCTCATTGCCAGGTATATGACGTAAAATGCTTGAAATGTAATTATGACGTCACAAAAATTTATGTAGATATGACGGCGGTTTCATCTTCACGATAAAGACAGCGTTTATTTTTGATTTTTCAAACCCCTGCTTATCTACACCAAATGTTATTTTAATTGTGCTAGATCTTCAAACTTGTGAAATATTTGATAAAATTTAATTTTTAATGCCCGCCAAATATGGGCATACATTTGGGTCCGCTATACTGCACTAAACCCCCCATTTTCCTTGGCTGCAGAGAATTGGAGTCCGAACATGGATGAGAGCTGGAGAGTCTAAGCAAAGGGAGATGGACATGACCTGGAGAGGTAGCAGCTGTCTAAGTCTTATTAGCCTTAAGCAGTCTCCAATGCATTCATACCTTATGTATATTTGCAAATAAACTAACTCTGAGTCTGTGTCTTGCTGTAAAAAATGATACATTGTGCATGTTGATATGAAAAATAATATCTTCATTTAGACAAAGGAGCTGGATAATTAAAATTTATACAATGGTCACTCTTTGAAAATATTACGAAAATCAATTAAAACAGCTATTTTCTTCCCCCCCCCCCCTCCCTACTGCAGTCTGATGAAGTTGTATTTCTAAAACAAAAGCTTGAACTGAATATATACAAAATATGATAAGAGCTGTTCCATTTAAAGAAGGTGGGGGGGGGGGGGGGAGGGTTGAACAGGAAGGTTTTTGAAAAAGGCAGGGGAAGGGGGTTGGGGTTTCCAAAAGAGAAAAAGAGGGAAAGGGGATGGTTGACCAGTATTTTCTTAATATCTCAATGTAGTAAAAATGGGGGGGGGGGGGGGGGGGGGTTCTGTAAAAAAACAAAAAGTGGGGGTGAGGGGGTCTGTCCACCCCTTTTTTTAAAATGGAACAGCCCCAACCTTCTCCTTACCACTCAAACTGAGGACACCAAAACTTTCATATGGACCAAGTATGACCAATTCAGGACCAAATATAATCCGAGCAGTCTTCTCTTTGTAATTGTAAACTTGACAAGCTGTATTTCCTGGGCACCGGTAGGTCACGATCCTAGTTTTATCCCGACCCTAAGAATGAAAAAGAGAGCATCTAGGTAAATTATTGCCTGAATTATTAAATAATACACTGCACATTTCTAAATTATATCTTAATTGTTGGTACAGAAAATATGCCTGACTAGAAAGCTTATTAGAATGACTGACCTGCAAGATAGTAGGATCTATGGACTGTTCGAAGTATGCCATTTTTCTTATGTCACCTGATCCTAAGCCTCCACCAAGTCTGTTTATGAAATTCAGGAAAGTTTGCATTAATTAACATATTTTTTTGAAATTACAAGTGAAGTTAATTACATTACTGGAGCGCGCGCAATGACCATGATGAAATACACCTAGATCCAATACACCAGTGTCCCACGACTCGCACAATGAACAGAAATTTGAAGTAAATAAGAACATTAGTATAGTATCATCATCTGAATACCCCTGTTATAAAACAATAATTGGCTGGGCTTGTAACAAAGCCGCTGAAGTATATTACACATACGAAAATATTATACAAGTATTGAGTCCTATACCTCAACATTTCCTCTACGTAGTCCTCTAACTCTTTTCCAAAAAGTTCCTCATGTGATTTCAGCATATATGAACAGGGTCCCATCACTGCTCGTACCTGAAAAACAAGCCAGTCAAGGCCTATTACAATATTGAAAAACTTTACTTGGTTTTCATACAATCAAAGAGTATATTGTCAAAAATATATAATGATTCTGGTAATTTAAGATGCACAAAAATACACTTACCGAACCTTTCTTGATGTCTCGAACGTATATGCCCTCATTTTCGTTCAATGGGATTGCTTTTCTGAAAAGCAGAGAAATGAATATGAAAGAATTCCTCATTGATGTCCCTCACCATTAAAACTTCTGCAAAATTAATACTTCAGGGCTGTTCCATTTAAAAATGTGGGGTGGGGGCAGACTGGATGTGTTTTGAAAAAGCAGCTTGGGGAGGAGGGTCTAAAAGAGAAAAGAGAGGGGAGGGTGCCTGAAAATTTCCCTGTTCGCCCTCACCCCACACTTAATGGAAAGCCCTTAAATAATCAGATCCAACATACCTCATCACAGTAACATTGAACATTAAAAGGCAACAAAGATCACCAAAAGAATCTAGTAAATTTACATAGGATTTCTTTTCATTTATCACTAAGGCAACACTTAATAATTTTTTTAGCTTCTCGGATCCGCCAACATGAACAAAATGTGCCGACAGAAAAATAAAATAGCATGTCCAAATGTTATTAAATTTGAAATTAATTTTATTTCTGCATTTTCGACTAACCAACCCTTGAAAATGGCCCTGAGAGAATCTGAGAAGCCAAAGATCAATAAGTGTGGCACTGACTATTTAGACTGTTTTAAAAAAAGCAAAATAGATCTAATACCATCTGCACTCATTGAATTTATTATCTACTCATGTCAGGTGACCTAGCTTGACTTTCACCTTACTGAGATGACCTTGACCTCCACAGGAGGAATATATTCTGCTGGTCCAATGATCATCCATGTATCACCAGGTTTTCTAACGGGTGCACCTGGAAGTATAAAATTAATATCCATGTATTACACAGTTTAAAGTTCTTGAATTATGACTATATGCTGATGCAATTAAGAGCAACCTTTTCAATGGAAAGGGTCTTTTAAAATGCCTACCAAATTGAGAAACAGCCCTTACAAAGTACACACATGTCTTATGATCATGATGATGTAATTTTGGCCTGCTTTGCAGGTTATCCCATTAACTTTTTTTATTGGATACTTATAACTTAATATCACAAGTTTAAGACACAAGTTGCAAAATTTGAGCCTTTCTTTAATTTTTAACATCTTATTAAATATGAGGCTAAAAGAGGAAATTATATATGGACAATAGCATAAAATTAACAGAGTGTCTGCTGACAAACTACTGGGGTAAATAATCAGACAATACACTAGCAGCAGCCATTACCTAAGATTAAATTAAAAGTAAAGTATTCTGACCCTTTACTGATTTGTCTTTAAACTCGTCAATGGCTGATATAACAAGTCCTTCGTCGGCTGAAAGAACATAGCCTTCCTGGACGTCCTGCTCCAATCTTTCTCCTATTCAAAGACAAAGATGATATAATAACGCAAAACTTTCACAGCATCTAACACAATTTGGAAACTTAAGCTATGCTATCCTTGGTATGTTTTTATGAAGTTATAAAGTACAAAGCTTTCATTACACATAATACAAGACATGCATACTGGACAGGTCATTGATGTAATTATAAACACTTCTCAGGAATTCATTTAAGAGTTAACTTTGACATGGTGTATTGTATGATGAACAATGTATACCTGGGTGTACAAAAAAGGTTGTCACTCCAACTCTGAGTTCACGTTTTCCGAGCTGAGGTTTTCCCTTATCATCCACAGGATTTAGAACGATGCAGTATTCCCCTTTGTTTAAGACTATCTCTTCAAATATGTCTACGATATGCTGTTTAACACAAATTAAAAGTCACATTATGGGAGACATTATACACTGCAGATGCAAAATTCCATCAAATATATGCAAATAAAGGTAAGGGAATAGGGAAAAAGGACAAGAAATTGCAAAAAAATTACCACTCCAATCTGTGGGTAAAGTATATCTGTATCCTCACCAGTTACCAGCCATTCTTCTCCTGTTTTTCTGTAATTAGACCAACGAAATATTATGCATCAAAGTTGACACCTAAAAAATTAGGATGAATGCCAATAGACTATTGACAATAATCATGATAATGAAATTCACTTATTAGTCCACCCATCTAAGACTTAAAATTCTTTGTATGAATAACTCTGCTGGAGACTTACTAGCACTTCAGAGTAATTCTGGTGCTGATTAACAGCTAGTTTCATAATATTTATTAGGGTTGTCATTTATATCAATTTTTCATTCGATATCGATATCAGTATTCCACTTTCGATATTACAATATCGCAAAATCCCACAAATTTTGTATTATCAGCATTCGTAGTTAGAAATGAAACCATTAGTCATAGGTGGTCTCTAACTGGGAACCTCGAACTGCGAGGGTCCTTGGAAACTCATTTAGAGCAACTCACCAAAATTCTCACACTACTAACCCAGCCACTATTGACCTATGGTCCTCGATTCAAAGTTGCTCAATATTATACAAGGAATACAATACCGCCAGAATTAGGATATTATACACTCTCTCCAAAGCAATCTAGAGTGATGAATATAGGACTATTTAGTGCATCCAGCAATACGTTGCATGTGCGTAGCGATAACATAAATATAGTACACGTCAGTTTCGGTAGACTGCGAGCGTTAATTAAGCAGTCTACGGGTAGACAACGTCACAGGAGATATTTCCCAAGTCATTGTGAAATCATGTACCTTTAATGGGCCAATTTGTTAGGCAATCAGTTTGCAATTTGGGGTGGGGGCTGTATAGTCAAGTGCCTATCATGGCACAAATACAATTATAGAGGATAAACAAAGAATCGAAACATGCAAATTTTCTATATCAATATTTTGTCGATTCATCGATATACAGCATATCAATGACAACCTTAATATTTATCATTTATTTGTTCATCATATTCTCATATAATCATTATGTTTAATAAACAGTTCCCGACCTCTCAATGTCAAACGAATCTGTGATATTCTCCGTAGCGCAAAGATGAACTGCTTGTCCTCTTGTTAAAAAAATAGCTTCTTCAACAGTCATGACCTGTGCATGGGCCTCTGGTATATAAGACCCTTCTTGTGTTACAATCCATTGCTCTCCAGTTAATCGATCACTGCAAACCACAAGTCCACATTGAAACTACACAGCACTTAGCAAGTACTACCAATTATCATGTTGTGTAAACTGATTTACTACATTTTAATTGACATTTTTCATAATAAAATTAAATATTCAATAAAGTTTTATTTGAAGAATTGCAAGAATTAAAAAGAAATGTCGCTATGACCCCATAAGGCAATTTGTTGTACTGTTTAACTTTAAAATGGGCATGAATTTGTACTAATATAATAAAGATCAATAAATTATTTGAATTAAACCAATTACATGTTAGTTATGAAAAAAAAACCCAGAAAACATAATTTAAATATATAAAATAATTCACAAGATTTAGTCAGCAATATATGTTTTTTTTACCTGTTTGATGGATGAATCACAGGTTAGGGCTGTTCCATTTAAAAGTGTGGGGTAAGGGTGGACAGGAAGGCTTTTGCAAAAACTGGGGGGGGGGGGTTCTCCAAAAGAGAAAAAGAGGGAGAGGGTATGTTGTCTGTGCCAGTACTTCCTTGATATTTTAATTTAGAAAAAAGAGGGGGTAGCAGAGGTCTACAAAAAACAAAAAGCCGGGGCGGGGGTTGTTTGAAATATTCCTGTCCACCCTCCCCCCTCCAACCACACTTTTAAATGGAACAGCCCTTATTACAAAAAAGAACTCACACTCCATTTCTGTCCTTAAAATTCTGCAAAGCTTCCACATAAACTCCATGCCCGAGTTGTATGACGCTTGCTTGTCGTACTTCATCAATTGCCTAGAATCACAAATTTTAAGTTCAACTTGTTTCGAGGTCTTGCACGCACGGTGAGACGATCGATCAATACGCCAATTCAACCATCATAGTCAGGATTCTGTCAGTGAACTATATCTATGTTGGCAAACTGGATGGAACTAAAGCCTAACATGTATATCTACAAAAGGTTTTAACACAAATTAAAGAAAAAATAACAAGACCATTTGCACACTCACCACATACGGAGATGGTATGTACATTTGGGGACCTTCAATTTGCCAAATATCACCCGCAGTTCTCTGTACATCACCATCTTTGTGGTCTATTAATGCCTTCAGTCTGTACGCTTCATTGGCTTTTATTAGTGGCAGTGGTAAAACCCCGCCTTGTAATGAGCTACTCGTTTTGCCAAAATTTTCTGCACCACACAACCTTTCTCCAGGGAATAAAGGAAATGGCTCCTGGAAGCAAAAATGTTAAATAAAGAGCACTTTCTTCAAAACACTTCTATACATTAATTCGATTTTAGAATATTCAGCAGTCAAAATGATTTGAGACATGAAGACCTCCACAGTTGTTCAACAATTGTTGTTCTCATTGCAAAGGCAAGGATACTGTGCAAAAAATTATTTGCCTATGAGTACGCATTTATACTCCAATAGTGAAAAAATATCATCATTAACATGATTAAGGTTCTTTTTAATTTGCATCTTGAATGTCAGGAATGTTGGAATCTCCTACATTAATATTTTCACGAATACTTCAGCAATTGTTGATTAGAATTTGCTGCACTCCTCTAAAACTGTTCTGATAAAAAAATTACTTACACTATGCAAATGAACTTCAGTTTCTCCAAAGGCAAGTTTTGCTACTTGTCCATTTCTGTATTCCCTGTATGTACAAAAATATATTCCAAATTTAATTATCTATTTTAACCAAATTAATATCAATATATGCATATGCCATATATATGACATACCTGCATGGATCTTTGATCATACAATAATGGCCTGGAGGCACTTTAATGAAAGGAAAAGGTCCAGCTGCAACTCTCTCATTATTCTTCAGGACATATTTTGCAGGTCCAGTTACTAGTTTGACGATGTTAGTATTCTGAAATATTTATAGAAAAGAGCATTATTAGAATCATACATGGAGCAGGGGGGTATTACAGACAGCAAGCTTAACATTATACTCATAGCAAATACACTCAATAACAAAACAAAAACTCAACAGGTGTGGCTCATGTAAATTTTCTTTCAACATAAGTCCAAACAGGTCACTCTAGTTATCATGGTTATTGACTCAAAAAAGAATATATTAATCCCTAACTAACAGATGACCCAGAAGCATATGTTCACTCAAGTGTGACCCAATCCTGTGCTTGAATGTTCTTCTTTATCACACTGGAGTATGCTCAACAGACCATGATATTTCCCACATCTTACACTGGAAATCAAGTGGTCTGTACAAAATGTTAATCTGCACATTAGTTTGTCACACACCAGTAAACATTTGAACTTTAACCTGCACATTAGTTTATCATACACCAGTAAATATTTGATCTTCAACTTGCACATTAATTGTCACACACCAGTAAATGTTTTAACTGATATAGACTACAAACAATGCTAATTTTTTTGCAAAAAAACAAATCCGATATCAGCTGATTGGAGTTCTGTAACAACGTTTTGGCGCAACAATTTTACAGTAGCAGATAAGCAAAAAAAGTCACCGATGACCTGTATGAATCAATATACCAAGTATCCCTCATTTGTTACAAGGCTTTCACATAATACCTTGATTTCTTGTGTAAGATGAGGGGGTAATTTTATTGTCATTCCCTAATGTCATCATGGTGATAAACAAGGTCATAGAGGCATATGCTTTTTTTGTTGTTGGTGAACTTCTGTTCTAGGCATTTAAGCACTTCATGATCAACTTTTTTTGGATGTATTATAAAGCACCTCTTTCATAGAAATATACACGTTTTTTTTTAATAGAAATACAAATGGTTTAGGAGCTTTTATGTGTTGTTTTCTTCAGTTGATTGAGTGTATGTGTACAGGGGCGGACTGGGATGAAATAGTGGCTCTGGAAATTTGGGTAACAGCGGCCCAGATGTATATCAGTCCGCCCCTGTATGTGTACCATGTGTTATAATAAGACCCAATGGTTATGTGGTATTTTTTTATATTCCCCACGAGTGGACAGATTGGCCAGGATTCACGAGTGGCGTTAGCCACGAGTGAATTCTGAAGCCAATCTGTCCACAAGTGAGGGAATATAAAAATATACCACATATCCACTTGGGTCTTATTTATACCCCACAATTTTCACTTTTAGTTGAGCTGTCTGGCTATGCATTCATGTAGTATAGAAAAAATTCATGAATATTAATTTTTGCCATTGACCAATCAGAGCATTGCATAACTGTCAACAACGTCATCACTTCAAAACTTTCTGGGACATTTTCACATTAATAAAAAAAATTATGAAATGATATTTACAAACCAGTTGTTAAATATTTCTTGTCAGAATTGTTTTTTATACTAGATTTGGACAGAAAATGTTTTATTGTTCCTTATTATTCGATTGTATTACCGAAGCGATGACGCTCCTGTGACGTTGCCCATAGCAACACAGCCACACAATGGCTTGTATCTGTGGACTGAACAGATCATTGACTTTCTGTTACGTTTTTTGCTCCTGGAATCGTTAATTCTTGTCCGATTTCAAAAATTTAAATTTTTTTAGGGAGCTGACAATTTTATCTTTTGAATGGTGGTAAAATTGTGACTCCGAATATTGTTTTAAAGCGGCGGCGCTAGTTTAAACGGCGAAGCGCTTAGCTGCAAAAAGAGATTTTTTGTCATTGGCCTGCCATACATAGAAGTATGTGGTATACATTTCCCATCCTTGTAAGGTAAGCCATGTAGTATACACATGTATACCACATAGGCTATACCACATGGCTTTTCTATATGGTATACAACTGATTGTGGGGTATATATATATACCTATGCATTGCAAAAAAATCCATTTGATCAAGCCCTTATATATGGTATTTTGAGATTTTGACAATAAATATGCATGATAAGTTGTTTGCGAACAACATCACTGATCACAATTAAGCAGCTTTCAACTTAAAAAGTAAATTTTTGCTTTTCAGAATAATGAATAATCTCAAGTCTCACCAAGTTCAACACATGAACCCACTGCAATGGCTGCAAACTGACAGAAGACATGCCTTTGGGTGATTTCCCTGCCTGTGCTTTCCTCCAGTGAAGTTGACAGTTCCCAATAAGTAATTAAATGAACTTCATATACTGCAGGCAACAGTAAAAAGCTTGGTTTTTCTCTTGCAGTATTAAATTTTTGCAGTAAACTCACACCCTAAATTGTCTTGTTGTGCAATCCACTCCTGTCGCGTCGTCTGTCAACAAAATATGCTTGTAGCGCCCGACTCCGTTATTCAAAATTTGTGGTGCTGCTTTTGCCTATATTTCCACTACATTCTTGTTTTGGGTCATTAAATATTTTTTTATTTAAGTTTATAAATATAATCATGTATATAAATAGTTAGAAATTGTCGAAAAAATATCGATAAAGTGGATTTTCATAGTTTCATTAACGGAGTATGAATATCATTTCAATGACGTCATGACGTCACTTCCTGCAGTTTGTCAGGGAAGAAAATTTGAAGCCACATTCAAGTGAAAACTCATGTGCGACTCTACAATCAGCCACAATTTGAAGCCACATTCAAGTGAAAACTCATGTGCGACTCTACAATCAGCCACAATTAAGGTACAGGGTCCAAGAAAAATGTGTACAGCAATTGCAGAAAAGCTCAGATTGTAATTTAGCCGATAATGCTGTGTAATTTTACCGTGTAGCACCGATCAGCATGCAGTGCTGTTGCTTCCAACAACTTGTGTCGTGAATTATTTTTTACTTTTTTGTTCTCATAGCTATATATAAATACAGGTCAATTCGTCGACACGCAAAATCGTCGACAACCAAGTCGTTGACACATTAGGAGGCCTGGTACAAATTCGTTGACAAGCCAACTTGTATAAATTTGGCAGACACAAAGTCGTTGAAAAAATTTTGACCACAACAACTAACTCGTTGACAGGTCATTACTCGTTGACATATTAATGCAATATCGTTGACAGCTAATCTGCCCAATGTCCATTTCGTCGACAAATCTGGATTGCAACGAGTTTGCCGTCTTCATGTCAACAGGTTGGTTTTCAACCAATTGGCTGTCGACGATCTTGCGTGTCTACGAAATGACTCGTTACCCTATATATTGTGCAAACTGGTAAAGTGAATTTAGATATGGTACCAGTCTTCCCGAAGTTCAAATGTCCTTTGCTGGACCGAATGTCAAAATGAGCCCCTGTCTTTATGAAATATCATTGTAAAAAAGTTTGTCTTTTGCCGGACCGAATGAAATTTTGCCGGTCAGGTCCGGCGTACTTCGGGAAGACTGTATGGTACACAAATAAATTTTGTGAAGAACTCGAAAAAATCCACCTTGCCTGTATGAAAGACATACTTCCCTGTCAAATGCAGTACAAGCACCCTTGCACTTTATGCTGAACTAGGTAGATTCCCACTTAAACTAAAAATACAATACCAATTCTGAAAGATCTGAAGATGAATCAACACTGGCAAAACCTAATGATAACTGATAGGGACTTGTATAAAATTAAAGCGTTACTGTATTCTGATTTTATGGAACGAAGTATGATATCAATAAAAGATAGTACACTTAACCCTAAATTGCGAGTCTTTAAACTTTTTAAACAGAGTTCAAACCAGAGCCATACCTCTCACAACCACATAACCTACACCATACCCTGGCCCTTGTGAAATTCAGAATTAGCTCACATAATTTGTGCATTGCAACTGGTCGTTACATGCGGCCTTATACCCCTGAAGAAAATAGAATATGTATCTACTGTAAATCAAATGAAGTTGAAGATGAAATGCATTTCCTCTTAGATTGCCCTCTGTACATTCAGGAAAGGATATATCTATTAAATGTCATCAAACCATTAGTACCACATTATGAAAATCTAACACAACAGACAAAATTCATAAAAACTATGACACTAGAACAAACTGAAGCAACTAGAATTCTTGGGAAATATGTCTTTCACAGTTTAGAGAAGAGTATGAAATACGAAAATTAAATGAGAAATAAATGACAAGAATAAATAAGTAAATAAAGACTAAATAAAAAAATAAATACATTTCCATAATTATGATATGTAAAATCAATGCTGCACTTCCTTAGTCTGTCTAAATAACTAACAGAATAAAGAGAAAAAAGGAAACAAGCTAATAAATGAATAAAAATAAAATAAAAACGGTTAAAACAGTAACTGTAGACCACTGGTAGAGGTACTTTTGCGCTGTACTTGCCTGTCGGCACTACACAGGCCGACTCAATATTTTTATATTGATATGTATACATGAAATATGTGTGTTTTTTATTGATATGTATTTGTGGTTTTTTTTCCCTGTATCTTTCATGTATTTTGATTTTTATATTTTTTACTGTCCGACAAATAGGTCAAATTTGACCTAAAAAAGTGTCAATAAAATTTATCTATCTGTCTATACCAAGGACAGAGTTCACACCTATGTTTAATCTTCCATATATAAGACATAACCACTTCAAATCCAATGGTACAATACTTTTTTGGCACTTGTGACAGATACAAGTTTCGTGAACAGAAATTAATTTTTGTTTTTTTGTTTCAAGCAGGTCTTAAAGTTGATGTTCTGAAAAACTGGCGGTATATTTTGGTGGCCGTTATCTTGCAAAGCAAGATACTGATTTTGTTCAGTCGGTGACCAGTGATGTGGGTTTCTTCGTAAAGTGCATTGTAGTTGATCCAAAAAGGTAATTAAAAGGAACATTAATTATAATACAGCACCTGACAGACCTGTCAATGAAATATGCGAGTCAAATGAAGTTGCAGGCAATAAAAAAAGATGAAATCTAGTTTAATAAGAACGTCCAGGGGCGGATCCCAAACATTCTGTAAAGAACTATAGATATAGGTCCCTCGTCTACGATCTGTCTGTAAGAATGCTTTCGACCATCCCTGAACACTGTTATTATTGCCAGCATCTTGATGGATCGAATTTCACTGACGGGTGCTGTATTTTTGTCACAGTGCTTTGCTTTTCTTTTTTTTTGCTTGTAAGCAGTGAATGTCATAATTTATATGTTGTATTGCAAGATTAAAAATTGTTAAATTGCCGACTTGATACAGTGGGGTAGATGGAGTATCATCTTTTTGTGGAAGATGGACAGAAATCACCCTTGTAAAGTGGAGATAGTATGACAGTCACAATTAGACTTCAGTGCCCTAACCAACCTGAAGCAGCCTCTGCGTAGCCCAACAGGTGCTGATGAGGCGTTAAACACAAACACACACACACCACCCTGAAGCCCCTTTATCAAATATTTTTGTAGCAAAAAACGTTTTAACTTGATTGTCCTTGAATTGTCATTATCAGATGGCAGTAATATCCTTGACATCAAAGCTGAAGTCCATTGACAGTGTCGCCATTTTTGTGAATGTAATGTAACAATTGATGACATCACACTGACTTTATTGTGATGTCATAATGCTACAAATATGTCATAAATAATTTCGGATCTGAATTTGCATTCTGAAAGCTTTGTTAAGGTCTTAAATCAACACTACTGTTGCCTCGTAACTTTTCTGAAAATTTTAAAGAGAGTTTTCTGACTTCAACATGAAATAAACAGAAATTTACGAAATATCAAACTAAAAGGATCAACTCTTCTTGTGATCTCCTATGATGCTTAGTACTAAATGGTGGCAAAATAAACATATTTCTTGTCACTTGGCTGTTAAATTTGGTGTGTTGTAAAATAATTGTGCATGGAATTTCTAATTTGTGAGTGGCTTATGTCTGTGGTAGTCCAATCTTTCATAGTTTCACAATAAATCTCCACTTTACAAGGGTGATTTCTGTCAATCTTTCACGAGAAGATGACACTCCATCTAGCAGTTGGGTTAGCAAAATTGTGACCGACAGCGGATTTGGGAGTTGTACGAAGTTTTTATTTTGTCTTTTTTTTTTCCAGGCTACTTCTGTTTCCCCCTGTTGACTCCTTCCATCGATTATTAATCCATTCGATTGTTGCTGAAGAATTTTCGGGTCTGAAGTCATTTTCCGTTGGAGGAGGAGAGGAAAGACGAACTGCAGTTTGTTTGGAAACTGTATTCTCTGAGTATGTTGCGGACGTTAATTTGCATTTATTATTTAATTTCACTTAAAATAAACTTTCTATAATGTGTCCTATACAGAGCAAATGAAGGCTAACCAACATGCTTAGGTGACACGTATCTAAGTTTTAGCTTCCTGGACCCGCCGATATGATGATAAATGTGCTGGCAGCAAATAAAATAGATCACAATGTTGTAAAATATTAATTTTATTTTTGACCCACTGGCTGGCCTTTAAAAATTAACCTGAGATGATCCGAGAAGCTAATGATCAAATTAGCGTGGCCTTCGATGTTTTACTAGTTAACCTGTATTTATTTTTACTGATGATTGCTTTCCTTATACAGGTGGTCCCCAATGGAACAAGATGTAGAGCCACAGGGACAGTCATCTCATCGTGGATGGGGACATGATGACCGTGTTGAGATGACCGTATCTGAAACTGTGCATAATGAGAGACCGAAAGCTCAAGCAGATAGGAGAACCAGGTGAGGCTTGCAATTAGTTATAATAATGCAATTAATTCTAATCATGGTATAGGTATATGGATAGGGGGGGGGGGTAAAGCAGAGAGGGGGCATCTTCCAATTATACTTAGAGACCTGTAATTTTGGGTTTTTGCTTTGAAGAAGTGTATCTCCCCCCCCCCCCCCCCTAGAATTTGATGAATTAATATTGAATGAATGACCCCGATATTTTCTTAATATTTTTATTACAAAACACTAGTGCATAGAAAAAGTAAACAATGTTGCAAACAATAGGCAATAAAATATACGAAAATTTCCCTCCGCCAGCATATTTCACATTTTAAATAGAAAAGCCCTTAATATAGCTGATCACCTGATCATATTAGCAATTAGCCAATAAAATACCATTGTAGACAGATCTATATATAATTAGCAATTGGACAATAAAATACCATTGTAGACAGATCTATATATAGGACAATGAAATACCATTCTAGACAGATCTGTATACTGAAATATATCAAAATTCATTCCTGCTTTTGTAGGTTGAGATCGAAACGTCCTGATCTGCAAATCTATGTCCCAAGAGCGAGGAGAATGCCTCATGCTGATGTCGAGACTAAACCCGGAGCCGGTCCTGATGTGACGCAAGTCATGACCCAAGAAAATGTCGGTCAAGAAGAGCAACTGAAGCCAAGAATTAGCAAAGCAAAAGGGCGAGGAAGGGCATCAATGGAGCGTTACATACCAAAAGCAAAGAGAAATGTCGTTTGTAATGATAGCAGTAAAATTCCAGCAGATGAGGTGACTTGTGACGCACAATTTGAGTGTGCTGAATCATCCGGAGATCCTTCAAGAAGTTTGATAGACTCTCATGGACATACCAAAAAAACGAAGTCTAAACGATCGAGAAGTAATTCGGAGAAGGATGCCAAATTGTTAGAAGGTGTAGCAAACAAATGTCTTGGCGAAAGTACAAATCAGCCTGAAACGATTCAGAGTGGCGATGGTCCTGAAGAGAGTATATTGTACACACCTCGGCATTATCCAGCGGGTGATGCAATGGATGATAGTGTGTCTGGACAGTCTGAATCTGTGGATATTGTGAATCAAGATCCCGTAAAACCTGAGGTGATAGAAGCTGATTCAATGGAAGTCGAGTCAAATGACAAAGTAGAAAGTTCAAATAACGCTGAGGATGACTTGGCTCATAGTGAAGTCTCGCAAGAAGTGCTTGAAAATGATAGTTCACTAAACTCTGCTTTGATAAATGCAGAAGTGTCTCACACTTTTGAGACTGAATCCCCTGCAGAGATGTGTGATCATGATGCTGAAGAAAACTATGAATCGCCAAGTTCGACGGAGCAACTGATACAAGAGGTTCACCAGGATGACGTGCAAGACTTAGATTGTGTAGCAGCTGATACTAAACCTGCTTTGATTAAAAGAGAAAATAGTTTTGTCGAACATTTCGAAGCTGACAAAACACTACAAGTGCATTATTCTGAAAACTGCCAGTATGACACGGAACTTGAAAAGAGCAGTAGTGCTCAAGAGAGTTCTCGAATGATCGATAGTATTAGTCAAAACATATCGTCCAGCATTAACGTAAGTGATTCTGAAACCGATGGCAACAGCTGTGATCCATCTTTTAACCCCACGAAGAGGCGGAAAAGTGAGGATGGTGATATGCATTCTGAAAACAAAGAAGACCCAACTCAACTGATGCCTGAAAAGACTGATCTTGAAACTCGTGATCCAGGCGGTCCAATCGAAAGTGCTGAAAAGTCAATGTCTAGCCCCGCATCACTGTCTGATTCTAGTATTAAAGCTCACAGTGACCAGTCTTTAATTCATGTGCCTGTAGATATTAACGAAAGCAGCATAAATTCCAGTGATTTGAACTTTGCTAGTGCTGAACTTAAGTCAGACACTAACAATTCATCAACAATGGATATGTCATCTGTTGATGCCGTGCCTTCTGTCTTGCCTAAAAGTCATAAAAAGAATAATCCAGTTAAAAAACCAAAAACAAAAGGTGCTGCCGACACTCCCAGTGAGACAAACGTTAACATGGAAACGGCCGAAGATTCCTGGGATGCCATGTTTGATGATGATGGGGAGGCTCTGGATCCTCGAATCATGGAAGAGGTAAATTTGTCTTATCAAATTTTGTTATAGCACTATAGCAGTAACAGAGTCAGATAATATATAACTTTATTAGGGTTTAGTGCAGTATAGCGGACCCAAATTTATGCCCATATTTGGCGGCCATTAAAAATTTAATTTTATCAAATATTTCACTAGTTTTAAGTTCTAGAACAATTAAAATAACATTTGGTGTCATTTGGTGTAGATAAGCAGGGAATTGGGGGCAGTACCTATGAAAAAGCAAAAATAAACTCTGTCTTAACCGTGAAGAGGAAACCGCCGTCATAACTACATTAGTTTGTGACGTCATAATTACATTTCAAGCATTTTACGTCATAGGCCTGGCAATGAGGCTTGTTAAATATGGTCATAAATCTGGGTCTGCTATACTGCACCTTTTCCCTTTATTAATGTGTTATATAAGTCACGAGCACTTGAAGTTATTTTTGCGCACAGGGTATCTTCATATATATATTAAATATCTATTGAGCTGGTTCCAATATAAATTCAAGTGCTCGTGATATAAGTACACTCTGTCCGTTCAGTCTCAGAGATTTCTCGGCAACTACATTATATGTACAAGGTCTAGAGACACAAATAAACCACCCTTCTGCTGCTTACCTGCTCCGGTAACCATGGTAACTGAATTTAATATCATCATTGTGGTCAGATCATTCTTTGCCTGTGTTTGGACCAGTGCCAAAAGCCTCCATAGGATTAACATTGGGAATAATTGTGTTCTAGTGCCGAAAATATTTAATTAACCAATAAATAAAGACAATTAGAAACATGTCACTGACGATCTTGTTCGACGATGATGTCATGAATTTCCCTGCCCCATCTGGCGGTTAATGTAGGGGCACTTTTAGCC
>OW028580.1:37605335-37650335 GCA_932294295.1 Alitta virens
ACAATGCATTCAGTCTCAGCTAGTACCCAACTGTTTATCACTAGCCAATCTATAACAATCTTCTTGAAACAACAGCCATCAGAATAACTTCTGTTGTTATGTTGTGTGTTATATTCAGTACCCAAAGTGCATGGAAGACATGCTCTCTGAATATAATAATTTTAAATGTCTCCTTTTGTGATTCAATTGACACCACTAGTGTACACTTTTAAAACAATATTTACCAGATATGAAACATGTTAATCAGGGAGATACCTGCATATACACCTTACATAAACACATTTACAGTTATTGTAGATGGTGATATGATGTTCAACTATGTTTGCAGATATTTTATTTTTAGCACACCAATAAAGACCTTTGTTTGATCAAGTCCTGCCACTTCTGGAATATATATATATATATATATATTTAATATTTTTTCATGAGGTCCTTTCCAGGTCCAGCTATGGCACTGCTTGAAGTTGTGCCCACCCCTGGATCTGCCTATGTTTTAGCTATTTAAATTGTTAAATTGCAGGCGATATACTGATTTCTGCATAGCTCCCAAGTTCAGAACATTGCGGGTCACCGAGGTCCATGATATATATCATTTACTCCCTTTAGCCACCACTGTGTGCTGGTTGGAGGGTTTTGACATTAAATGTGGGTCAGACCCGCCAAGTGAGGGTCACTTGGTAGCTTTAGCTATAGCTGTTTATGTGTATATACATGGTAAGAATTTAAAAATAAAAAATAAATAGTACAAAGACATACATTTGGAGATCATGTTGTATTGGGTAGTGATTAAAAAATTAAAAATACAGTATCATTGAGAAGTGGACAGGTAGGAATTTTAGGCGGGAAAGCGTTGCAACGCATACACACTGCTTCTACTACAAATTTTCTCTTCCGGTCACGTGATGTATCCATGCGCCAGAAAAATGGCATTGACATGACAGGAAGATTCGCTGTCGGAATATCTTCAAAAATAGCCTGTTTTAAGTTGGAGTCATCCGTTTTAGAAGCGTAAAGTTTGTGTAAATTAAGTCAAGAATGATGAAGCTTTCCAGGAAAGATGCTTATGGGATTTTACAGCTGTCGGAGGGTGAGTTTTTTTGGCGTAAAATTTGATCAACAGTTGAAACAAGTTGATCTCTTCTCTTCACTTGAACACTTTTGAGGATTGTAGTTCAGTCCAGATGTTGAGTTCAAAAATCTAAGTCAAATAAAGACCATAATTATTTTCTCATTGTATTTGTTGACCTCCCCACACTGGCTTCTTTGAAACGAGCACTGTTTAATAGGATTATGTGATTTCTTACGTTCGCTCTGTTTAAACAAACTAGTATTGACAGTATTGTTATCAAAATAATGACAACAGACAAACCTGTCTGGCTGGTTTATTGTTATCACTATGTCAATGGTTTAATCAAACAGTATGATATCAAAGCTTTAAGCAATTGTGTGTAATTGATTAGAGTGAGTTAGGCTGGTTTTACCAGGAGCTTATTTCACAGAATTATTTTGAACAAATCACATCAATGTTTTGTGTGAAATGTAGATTTTTATGACCCAACTTAAGCAGTCATTAAGTTCTCCAGACATTAATTTGTTGTGGTGAGTTGTCAAAATTTGATTTTATCATATTTCATCACTGGTCTTACTGAAATTAAAGGGGACTTTGGTCATTCTTTGTCAACCTGACGTAGCTCCAAATCCGAGCTTATAGATATGGTTGATCATGGTTTTTTCTGTGGTTCTTGTGATTCAATTACTCATAGATGATCTCATAGTAATCATGAAATGTTAAGATAGATAGTAGATAGATAGATAGGGAAAATGCAGCCCTCTAAGGGAGAGGGAGGAGGAGTCCACCCATGTTACACATTTAAAACCTTATGGGTGGGATCTTTTACTTGCCTGAGCATAGACAAGGGACCACCTATTTAACATCTCATCCGAACGACATCCAGCTGGGATATAGCTCATGTAGGCCAAGGGTGCCCTGGACTGGGAACCTGGGTCCTTCAGAGGAGCAGACGAGCGTCTTACCACTAGACCACCCAGCTGCCTTGTTTTCAAAACATGGCTGTTTGTCAAACATGACCAAAGCAGCAATAATGCAGTCCTCTTCCTTAATTTGACATGTCTGATGGTTTTATATTGATAAACGAAAAATTCCATACTGCGATTCATCTGATTTTTAGTTTCTTAGTTGATAATATTTGCACCTTAAAACAGGCTTGAAGAAATGTTGAAGGTTCTTCTATTTTAAGCTTGTCAGAAGGATAATCCAGTTAGTGACTGTTATTTAGTGACAGTCACTTGTAGTATAGACATTTTCCATTTTGATGTAAAAAAATTCCCCTTGATAAAGTTTATTAATAACCAGATTTTTTATATTGGAAAGTTTATTTGCAACCAATCTTTTGATATGCTTGTGAAAAAATAAACAAATGTTTTAGATGTTGGTATTTTGTTTTTCAATGATGAATCTGTTGCTGTTGGTCAATTGTAGACAAGGTGCTTATTGTTGTCAGTGTTGGAACTTTGTGATTAGGTCTGTTTATGATATTGCACATATTGTATTAAATTTACTTCATTTACAGGGGCCGACACAAAAGCCATCACAACAAATTACATGAAATTGGCTGAAAAAAATTATCCAGAAGGCGATGATGAATCAGCTAAGGTACCAACATTTTTAATTTACAATCATCTTAATTCGATGCGATTTTTGTAGAAATCATGTGGTTAATAATTGTGTATGCATGGCAATTCATACGTTGATACTTTTGGGGTTATGTATATGACCTTTTGTCTGTCCCTGCCAAAACATTTTGTAGACTGTTTTAAATTTGTCTGGTGTAGTTATAAGGATATAGTAAAACATGGCTAAATTTTATATTGATTTTTGCGTAATATTTCCTCATTTAACGGAATTAGGAGTGTTAAACTTGTGCAAAATGTCATGTTGAAAAATGTACATAACCACACGTGTTGACTCAACCTTGGCTTGAGGGCTAGTAGAACTGAAAGAATTCTTTTTTTTTAGATTAGATACAGCTGAACGGACATAACACTACGTAATATTAGGGTATTTCCGTTGTTCCACTCACTCTTATTACATGTATAAAAATAGTATTATGATTTTTTTTTTGCTGTATAGCAGTGCATTATAGCACTGAACTTATGACCTATAATTGTAGCTCTAATTCATGAGTCATCAGTGGTTGAACATGGTTGAATATAGCATATTTTTTACGTAGTAATAATGCTACCTTTGGAGTCAGTGGAGTGGAACCATGCCTTACCTGTTGGCCAAATCAACACTTTTTAAAGAAAACAGACCTACATCTTTGATCTGTAATTTCTGCATGACAAAGTTCAAAATGTGAGGTGTTGCCTTATTGAAAAAGAGTATGTTCTTATCTAATTTAAGTGCTAATGTTTTGGTGACCTTGAAAAAGATCAAAGCATGTGAGTCATTCCGTGTCAATTCAATAAAATTTCTGAAAATTTTCCCACCTGACCATCTTAGATTTGTCTCAAAAAAGGAAGACATTTGATCTGTATTTTAAGGAAGGAGTTCAGTATACTCCCCAGGGAGTTGAGAAAGAATCATGCTTGAACAGGCTTGCCGATTCTAGATAGCAGACACAAAACGCACACATTTACTTTGACATTTTAAAAAAATGGGCTGGTTCTTTATATTTAAAATTGGCCTACCGATTACCGAATATAATTTTGTATCATGAATTTTTAATATCATGCATGAACTTAATATTTCTATGATTTTATTCAGTTACAGCGATTCAAAACAATCAGCATGGCATACTCTCGACTTAAGTATACGGACAGAGTAGCTGACGATGAAATTCATATGTCAGTGGTAAGATATATGAATATTTTATGACATCATGCGAACTTGAATTATTAATTATTAAGTGATTTTAGATCTAGATGAATTTAATACTTTATATGATCCGTGGTTTGGTATTAATGATGTCTTTTGCTGTTTTGCAGGCCGAAATGTTGCGACTTTATGATGACATGGGTAACTGTCTTGACTTTCATGTCCGATGTTCAATGGTCGCGATATCAAACATACAATTTAAAGTTTATCCTAAGCAGTCAGCAATACAGCTGTCACTTAATTCAGTTGAAGTATTTATTGATACTTTTAAATTTAGTCAGTTAACACCGAGTTACTTTATGGATGGTATTTCTGACTCGAATGTCGTAGATTAAGAAAATGGGTGTGGTGTAGTATAGCGAACCCAAATTTATGACCATATTTGGCGTCCAAAGGCAAAGAATATAAAATATATCATTATTATGACCAACACTCAAGTTTGGAAGGTCTTGTCCAACAAGAATAACATTTGTAAAGTGTAGTGGGGGTTTGGGGGCAGCAACCCAAAATAAAAAAATAAGAATAAACATTGTTCTTTCCGTGAACATGAAAACCACCGTCATTTGTTTGTGACCTCATACATTGAGACTTGCTAAATATGGTCATAAATCTGGGTCTGCTATACTGCACTTTTTCCAAGAATATCAATAGATTTGACCTGATAATTTTCAAATTGTAAATTTGGCTGTTCATAAACTAACTAGAATTAACTGCCCCAGTAAATGCAGCCTCTGAAGTGAAACTCTGCTTCCCATAACTGTAATGATTTTTGAATAACTATGAATATCAGGGCTTGTTTAAATACCTTCTTTATTAATAATCAGGGGACCTGCCCCATTACTTTCCAAAATTGTTTCATACAGTTAATGGCTCAGGATTGTTCCATTTAAAAAAGAAGTGGGGGAGGGGGGGACCTGAACATTTTTAGACCCCCCCCCCCTGCCAATATCTGGTTTTTGACAGACCCCCCCCCCCCCCTACATTAAGATATTACGAAAATACTGGTCAAGCACCCCTCCATCCCCCCCCCCCCCCGATATCAGTTTCCCCCCCAGCTTCCCCAGCCCCCCCCCCCCTCTCTTGATATATGAATAATATTCAAGTCCTTCCCCCCCCCCTCTCGTTTTAAATGGAACAGCCCTTACTGATATCTGCATATAAAGTGTTGAATGTCTAGATATGTTAATGAGGATATATTACATCTCGTTTAATGCTCTGTCATTTTCAGTGGATCTGAATCTCACAGACTCAGATGAAGATTACGATGATGATGATTACGATGATGATGATGATGATGACGAGGTGGGACGTTGGCATCGTTTTAGCAGAATGCAGATGCGAGATATTGGTAAGTATCGTTTCCGAGCCAGTAGGCATAGAATATGTGAGTTAATGTTGCTAAGTGATTGTGTGTGACTGTGCATTATCTGTATTTGTCAATAATTGGTATACTTGTTTTAGGGAATTGCTTGAATAAAAACTTCTGATTACGATATTAATGGGGCATCAAGTGTTCAAAATAATGTTGGAGATTGTCCTAAATGATGCACAGATATAATTTATCTGGTAAATATTTAGATTATATATAAGACAAATAGTCCAATGCTGATGACAAACTTCAATCAGCAGTGGACAAATTGCAAAACTTTTTCGAACAAACTGTGGGACCAGTTGATATCACTTGCTCACTGCAAGCTGTTAGTATGCATGATTTTGCACTTTCGGTCAAAGAAATAGGAATGATCAGGTTTTTATAGCAGTTTATTTTATCATAGACATTTACCATAGGAGTGACCCATTCATGCAAAGATTACTCGGATAACTGATCAATCTTTATCATGTTTGTCTGCGTAGGACCGTATTAGGCTGTCACGCATGAGTGGGGGACATAATTTTACGGCTGTGGTGGTGTAATATGCATGTAGAAATGATAACACTTGTTGAATTGCTAAGAAAAGTAAGTATTTGTGACACGGTAGTCTTTGATATGGTAAAAAGACAATCAGAAAGTAAACGGTTTATAGTAGTAATCCTCAGCAGTGGGTCAACCGCAAATGAATCCTTAATATTAAGGTCACTTCATAACCAGAGAATAAAGGTTTCGGAACCGTTCGGTAGTGATTGTTTTTTGCCCTTCAGTATCAAACCATTAACAGGGGTAAAGATTGCCTTACTTGCTGCCTTGAGAAAGTTATTGTCATCGTTTTGCAGATTTGTGTCGGTTGGTTGACTTATAAATGTTATAATTTGGTACAAATTGAAATTTGCTTTTAAGACGATGTATTACATTGTTACAGATGGCACAGGCGATTGGACATATAACCAAGGTCTAACGGCCGAACAAATCGAGAAAAATGCCGATGAACTAATTACGGAAGAAGAGAAAGAGAAGAAGAAAGCAGAAAAAAGACGAGCTAAGAAAAAGGTATGGCGTCGTCTTGGTGATTTCATATTGAGGCAGATGTAATGATAAGGTGATAGTTCTGATAAAAAGCAACATATTAGTTTCACTAATATTAATCGGTGAATTGATTATCATATAACGGGGAGTTACATGTCGATCCTACATTCAAACCAAAAATTATTCGGACACTTTTTGACGGTTAATGAAGTAAATTTTTCCTTAATTGTAAACTATGATAATTATCCAGAAGGTTGCAAAGCAAGCCTTCAGGATATTGAGAAAGATATCAGTAGTTCGCTAAAAAATGCTAAATGAGGGCTATTTTCGCTGTTTTTGTGGCTCTAAACTAAGTTGGAATAAGTCAATAAATCACTTTCCTGGCATGAAAAAGCCTTGAAAAGTTCAAAACATCGCCCAAAAGTCAACCGGAAGTTGTCGGCGAAATGTAAACAAAGCTGCAGGAGCTAGGCTGAACACAGTTCTAAATTACTGATCTCAAAACTGCTATAGACAACACATTTGCTCCTGTATATTAAAGTAGTTCTTGACCATTCTTAATCCCTCCAATCCCTTCCCAGGCATTTTTGCAAAATTAGGGCTATTTTCACGGCATTTTGCCGTTTTTGTGGCTCTTGGCCTTATATGCGACCCACCTCAGTGGTGGTGGCGAATTTAAGAACTAGGCCTACTGAACAGAAACTAGTGCCTGGGAAGGGATTGGAGGGATTCAGAATGGTCAAGAACTGGGCTACTTTGGGTAAATAATACAGGAGCAAATTTGTTCTCTATAGAAGTTGTGATATCAATAATTTAGGCCTGTGGCTCAAGCGGCAAAAATGGAAAACACCACGAATTCGATCCAATTGGATCCCACCTTTTCAGACCTGTCCAGAAATGCAATTACTAGTTCTTTCAATTAAAATGACAGACCAGATGATTACAATTGGAACAATTTACCATGTGACTTTTATAAATGTTCTAATTGCACTTGAGCTTTGTTGAGAGCATGCCACTGTAGGTGTGCCAAGAGTGAATGTAATTTAATCATTTTAATGCAATTTTAATATAGTTTTAATGACAAGACTGAACCCATCTGATAATTGCTCTTAGCTGCAAAAATAAATTAAGCTGAGAATGTTTCACTCATTCACACATTGCATTGAGTGATTAACTCTCAATTAGTTATATTTATTGTTACCAATTTATCGAGATATTATTGAATCGTAAAGGATCAAACGATGTCCAGCCCCATCTGGTAGTACTCTAGCACTAACACACTACCAAT
This sequence comes from Alitta virens, assembly GCA_932294295.1. Taxonomy (NCBI): domain Eukaryota; kingdom Metazoa; phylum Annelida; class Polychaeta; order Phyllodocida; family Nereididae; genus Alitta; species Alitta virens. Next base: position 37,612,923 of record OW028580.1, read on the forward strand.
CCACTACATGTACGATATCATCACCTTCTGGATTCAGCGCCGTAAGGCTCTAGTATTATGATGAAATTATGGAATTTGATGCCACCTTAAGCTAAATCATATCTATTACTGTTTGGGCTTTTGTCTAATTCTGAAAGTATTTGAATAATATTTAGCAGTTTAGTGTAACTGCAGAATATAATAATTTTGTAGTTATTTTTTCCCACATGTTATTTTTCGTTTTCTTATTTCATGTGAAAATAATTGTTTTTTATTTTGTAGAGGAGAAGAGATAAAAAGCGGCAAGAAAAATTAGCAGAAAATAACAAAGTAGTAAGTACCTGATAGTACCTTTATCTCTGCCCGGAGGGGAGAGCTTATGTTCTCACTTCGATTTTCATGATGATGTTACCTTTTCTGCCAAAAACCACGATCAGTTTCCAGATGAAAACTGAAGTTAGCAGCACTGTATAGCTTTGTCACTTAGTATGTTGCTAGATATTGCTGTAATACAGCTTTTCAATGTTTTTGGGCTCGATTCATCGCTTCCTTAACGTACAAATAAGCATATTTTGCCCCTCACGCTGTTTGACTTGGATCCTCAGATTCGGTTCTTGACCCTAGATGCAGCCCGCCGGCAAAAGTGGCGGGAAATGCCGTGATTTGGATCTCACTTGGATCTATCTGTCGCTGCTGCTATTGCAGGGCTCTGTACATCCCATGTGCATTCTAGCAGTTGTGTGTTTGCAGCATTGTCACCTTCTACTTACACAGTCATTCTACTGTGCGTTTTTTGCATCGCTGCATACATAAACGTTTGTTTGATAATAATTTTTCAGGCAGAAAATAGCCAACCAGCCATGAATGGGAAGGCAAATCATGAAAATGGCAACAGTAACTCCAGCTCAAAAAAATCAAAAAAGGATAAGAAGTAAGTGGAATGTTATGAGATAGGGGGCGCTGCTCGGCTAGCAACCTGTGCTGTTGTCACTCCGTATTTTTTGCTTGATTTCTTTGTAATATCTGCACGAGATGAGTTTCATGTCTAACATGACAATAAAGTATTTATTATTATTATAATGGTTAATAATAAATAATGCAATTTTAATTGATTGACTTACTGAATTTGGGACAACGTTAGGTCATCTTTGGGTTGACATGTCCGTTGGCCAACTGTTGGCGTATATATGACAGAAGGTCAACCTTCTGTGGGCCGACATTGGACCAGCATTAGGCCAACTCTCTGCCGACTTTGAGTTGACATGTAATTTGTCCATCAGTAGGCCTATGTGACAGTGGGTTTCCAAAAATTGGCCCACACTGAAAGTGGGCCAACATTAGGCCTATGCTGGGACGACTTTGATTCACCATGATATTTGACCATTGATAGGCCCATGTAACAGTAGAACTGACCTGCCATTGGCCTAATCGAACTGACATTGGGCCAAAATTGAGCCAATGTTAGGCTGACTGGTCTTCATTAAAAATGGCCGACACTTCTCAAGGGCTAAAATGTGAACCAATTATGAACTAACGGTGCATACATAGTGGGTCGGCACTTATTCCAGTCGGCCTTTGCGGAGGTTTGTGCTTTCTGAGTGCCTTCTAGATCATTCATTTGATCTCTTATCCACAAATTGGCATTTAGAATGATTGATTAATTGGCAAATTGCTCGATTGATTTATTGAATATGTTTGCATTGTCTCATTGCTACTTGTCTGAAGTTTAATCAACTTGTATGACAACTGGCAGATGTAATGATGAGATGATAAGGCTTAGAGTCCTCGCCATGTTACATATTCACCCCATGGATGAAGTCTTTAACGTACTTCAGCATCGACCCCATGTCGTCAATTATTCATTGATTGTTTGATTAAAATCTTAATTCTGTTTTTCAGAAAAGAGAAAGAATTGGAAGATGAGGAGTCATTTGATCCAAACGCTGCATTTTTCACGAAAGTTATAAGCAAGAAGAAAAAGGGGGGAGTCATACCAGAAACGACTGGATCTTCTAAAAATAAATCAAAACAGGCGGGAAGAACTGAAGAGGACAGTCAAGAACTGGATCAAATAGTTTTACGGAGTCGGCAACTTGCTAGTAAGTGTTTACTTTATCCAGAGCAACTCTTATTGAGCTAAGTCAATTTTAAGCTGGATTGTCACTCAATATGACAGTGGCCACAATCTATTGCATTCACTTCATTGTCTTCTTAATACTGATTATCTACCACCTAGAGCCTTGCTGGGTTCATTATCTCTCCATAATATAAATAAACTTCACCTAGTATTAAATTTTTCATGCCATAAAAAATTCCATTAGTAAGCAAACCAAGTGATGACGTCACAATATTACTCAATAGTGGGTGATTCCATTGTTTTTCCAATGTTTTGGTCTTGATTTCTTTCAATGTATCATTTATTATTTGTAATTAATGCATCATAGATTGATTAGCTTACACATATTTAGTGTGCCTTGATAAAATAAGGCAAGTTTCAATCATTTGATGAAGTTTTAGAAAATAGTAATTTTGACAGGCAGTGGAGCTTTAAGCTTATCCCCCCCCCCCCTAGGGGGTGTGGGCAACAATCACCTGTGACATCACAATTGATGTTGTCTTTTTATTGGTGATTGTGATCTGTATTATGATGTCATCGCCTTGTTTATGTGTCGCTGCCCATGCCCGCAAGGGGGCAATTAAGTGCCTCAGCTCAATATTTGATTGGCTCTGCTTTACATTGCTGGCGTTACTGGACGGCCTTTATTGGAGGTTAGGTGCTTCCCCACCCCTCCGCTCCAGCAAAGGCTCCAGTAAATCAGTCGAGATTGGGCTCTAAACTAGCCAATCAGCAGTGACCCAAACATTATATTTAAATTAGTTTACCCTGCCGTGACATGGCCTGACCACTACCCTCTGGCTAATGGGGTCAATCCTTCAACTCAAAAAGGGTAAACTTCCATTGCAATGGATACAACCACCACCAACCACGAGGGTGTTAATACTAGAGAAATGGTGTGGACACATCAATTGAAGCTATTGCAAGTGATTATGAAGGATGTACATGTTTTCACACTCCATATGAGTGAATATCATACACTGTGAAGGGAGGACAATCCCATCTAATTGTTTGTTAGTTCGATAGCTCTGACCACGTGGGCCACACGAATATATCATGATAATACCCCAACTTTGTAGGATTTGCCTGGGGTACCTTTCCTGGGTACACCCCTCCCATACCAATTCCATAGTTTAACTAGCTGTGGTTTAGTGGTTGAGATGTTTGGGTACTAATCATGAGGTAGTAAGTTCAAAACCCAGCCATGGCATGGAGGAGTTTGGCAGATCCTTCTGAAACCACTGAACCACTGCCCCACCTAGTCATGATGGGTACTTAGAAAGAGGCACAGTGATGGCACTGGTGTGAGCGCTTAAGTGGCGCCTGCTGTTAAGTTCAAGGCTGAATATTTCCCATGGTGTTGAGAAAGACACAGGCTTGTCCTGCCAAGGGTGCGTTCGCTGATTGTGTGTACTCTGAACTAGCTGTCTGTGGACATAGAGACCTATGGAAGGAAGGGCCAGTTCTTCATTTGCATAAGCCATTAGCTGCAATTTAGGGTTATTTTGGGCAAATAAGTGTACTTCGCTATATTACGTCATAATCATAACAATGGCAAGTGACATCATTGTGATTGTTGCTATTTATAGGTCATATTTGGGCGTGCTTAAAAATAATGTAAAACACTGACTTTGAGCTTTAAAAAATGCTTCCTTATGTGATTCCCTCATAAATCTATGAGATTAAATATTTGATTTTCATTAGTGTATTAAAGGAACAAATCTTTCATTGTTTTGAAACCGTCACTGCTGGCTTGTCATGCACCAAACATGAACAGGCTTACATTGGTTCAATTGCACTGTCCCCTCTTGGTATTATTACTCTGTGCAGTAGGTCTCCTAAACATTTACAGTATAATTTCTGATGTCTGTTTGATTTGCATGTTATAAAGCCCTAGGGAGCCTTTGCATTGAGGCTATGCTGTGATCATGTTGCACTGTGTACACATTCTTAATTAACATTTTCATGAATATAACATTCACTGTGGAAATTCTGATCTCAAATTGATACATATTATTATATGTTACATCTAGCATTATATTTTAAGTCCAGTATTTTGGGGAATTCCTGAATAATTGATCAATGCTTTTCATCTCTAATTGTAAATACTACTTTCTGGGAAGTACTGATTATGTCCTATCGATTTATTTCAAGACCTATTATCTTTACATGTTTCATACACTTTATTATTTTCCATGATTAATTATTAATTTTAATTATATATTGATTTTGTCTTTCCAGTACGAGGTAATGAAATGGCAAATATGGGAGAATATGCAGCAGCTATAGATCTCTTTAGTGAAGCCATAAAGTTGGATCCAAATGATTTCAGGTAATTGTTTGCTATAATTAACCGTTTTCATTAATTTCATGCCCAAGTTGTAAGTGAAATAATTAACTGTGGTTGATGCAATGATGATAATTGTAAGGAATGCTATGGGAAAATTGTATATTGATTTAAATGACAAGTTTGATTGATTGATTGATTAATTGATTGATTTTTAATGATCTCATAGTGTCAGCTTAAAAAACTGATTATCTTCGGTGCGCTGAGTCAGTAAGTGTCACCAATCACTGTTACAATTTTTATTAATGCCATATAGATAACTGTCTGTGTGTCACAGAACTTATTTATTGTTGGGATTATTGCAGATGTGTTCATAATTTTTTTTACATTCCAGATTTTTTGGAAATAGGTCATACTGTTATGATGGAATAGAACAATATGACAAGTGAGTTTTGTTTTGTTCAGAATTTCAAATTTAAAAAGTCCAAAACTATAATTAAACCTGAATGATAATAACTTTCACGCAACATTGAAGTAATGACAATTTTTTTTTTTTTTAAGTGGCTGTTTGGTCCCAATTTAATGGACTATTGTAACTCCTGAGATAATTATTTGCTTCATTGTAATGGAATTATCAATGCGTTTTAATGTTTATTTTTTCAGAGCATTACGGGATGCCAATAAAGCTATAGATTTATCTCCTGATTGGCCAAAAGGTTATTTTCGGAAAGGTAGAGCTCTAGCAGGTCTAAAGGTATGTTAGTCTTAATTATCAAATGCAATTTTTCATGAATATCTTGTAATTATCAGGGAAGTGTGTTTGTAAGATATTGTGCTTTTAATGTTTCAACGAATTAGCTCAGAACTAAGTATAGTTTAAACTTTCATTACGTTTCGGTCTTAATTATCAAATGCAATTTTTCATGAATAACTTGTACTTATCAGGGGAGTGTGTTTTTAAGATAATGTGCTTCTAATGTTATAAAGAATTAGCTTAGCATAGTTAACCGAATATAAGGCCAGACAAACTACAAATGACACACTGCAACGCATGAAATGTGACCTTTCCTAACGTTAACACCAGGTGGCATGGCTGTATGATTAATGATACTGCCACCTAGGGGATAGATAGAACGGTAAGCTAAAAGAGATTATGATAGATTGCATTGGAAAAATCTTTTAGACATTGTATTGCGACCTGTGATGCTGACATTTAGACATAAGATGATATGATATTGAAGTTACCTCTTCGTGTTTATTTCAGCAATATGCTGATGCAGAACAGGCATTCATGCAAGTTTTGAAGTTAGACAGAAATTGTGAAGACGCAAACCAAGAACTATTTAGAGTTCGGACTCATCAACTTATGGTAATTCTAATAATTTCTTGACTATATTATTGTGATATTATTAAAATTTCGCTGAATATACTAAGTGATTAAGGTAGGGCTGCTGGTCAGTTATTGCGTGACCTTGTACCCGGCAGTACTTCTACATGACGTCACCAATGCACGATACTAGATGACGTCATCAATAATTGGGCTCTAGTGAAATCATGTATTGTTTTAGTATTTTGGGGTACAAGGTCACTGGTCTGACCTATAGCTTATTATAAACAGCTCTGACTGTGTTTATAAAATTTGAATATACCTGTTCCTATGACTTTTATTTGTGCGTGTTTGCTGCATTGCATATCACACACATATTGTATTATTGTATACACACTAAATATTTTGATTCGCTTTCGCAGGAAATGGGTTTTACAAGAATTCAAGCAGAGGCCGGGTTGAGGCAATATGGCTCTGTTCAGCAGGCACTTGACTCTCTACTCTCTGGTTTAGGTATGAATATTTATTGATTTTAGATGAATCGTAATATTGTGGTATTTTGTCTGAAGCTCGATTGCAACAGCAGTGACAAATGACCTGGTTATGGTCACAAAATAGTAGCAAACTTTAAGAGCAACCAAAATTGTGGCATTATACGCTATACCTGACAAAAAGTAGTGTAATACGATATATTTGAAATTAAATGGATGACTGGTGGGATAAAACATTCTTAGCAAGTAACGTATACGCACCATTTTGATCTAAAACTAATGAAGTGTATGCCCATGGCTTGTATGTGTAGTTTAGGAAGTGGACGTTTACTTGGAATCACTTGTGTGCACTTAAAATCACTTGTCATCGCTTTAATCTTTTGCAGTTGCAGACCCTTCTGTAGGGAATGAAGTTTATATTTCTGACGATGACGAAGAAGTTCCTGCGATGCCCGCTAAATCAAACAAAACTCAAGTTTTTACTCAGCATCCCGTTTTTACTCACCTTCCTATTAGCACCACAACCAAGGCTCCCGACACTAAGATGGAGTAAGTGATAGATAGATAGATAGATAGATATGGAAAGTGAAGCCTTCTAAGGCAAGTTCTTACTGGCAGTGGGGGTTGACTGATGAGGTGAGAGACAGAAAAAGGAGTCCACCCATGTTACACATTTACCCCATGGGTGGGATCGTTTACTTGCCTCAGCATAGACACACAACTCATTAACCAGAAGGTCTAGAGAGGCAAATGATGGTCATTTTGCTCCTTACCTCAAATCAGACCAGTTTCAGGGTGTGAAATGTGCTGGTCAAAGACTGCTTATCAAATTTCCTGATAACCCTATCATTACAGTTTAATTCCTTATTTTCTAGTGTTCAGAAAATGTCCATAGGATGAACACTATGGTTAAAATCCGATTTATCTGTTGGTCTACTTAATGATGCTACAAATAAACACAATCAGAAATGTGTCACTATGATTATGTTCTATTGTGACTTTGCAAATGCCCCATTGGACAATGTAGGTGCGCCACTAGTCTTGTGTAACTATGGACCAGTGGACGGAATGTACAAAGAATACCATGATGAGGATATATTTAAACATGTGAGTTTCCAATAGTGGATTTTCACAGAAGTTTCTTGATATTTCCACCAGGTGGCTGCGACAGAATACTGCAATTCTATTGGAAAAGTTCCCGCCCTTCACTGTGATTGGATAAGGCAAAGTGCATCCAAGCAGCAGTATTTTTAGTGCATTTTAATGTATATTTAACATCTTATCATTCAGTTGGTATCTGGTATTTCCCTGAGAAAGTTATATTTATTGAGCAGGTTAGTTATGATCTTCTATGTCTGAAAGGCAAAATGAGTTATAAGAGGAGAAGAAAGACTTATGTCTTGTTGAATTCAGGGCTGCTCAGTGAAAAGACTCTATTGACCAAATGCATTGTCTGAGGCATGGATTGAATTATTCTTTTTATTTCCAGCCCTACAAACCCTGAAGGATTGACTGCTTTATGGGTAGGAAATGTTTTGCCTGAAGTGACAGACAAGAAACTACAACTGATGTTTTCCAAGTAAGTTTTTACAGAACTTACAGCAGTTCCCTGCAGATGGCACTCTTTAAATTTTAGCGCCCCCCTAGTGGTTAACAGCTGAACTTCAGCATAAGACGTAGCCTGATATGGCAGATTTGTAACGATTAAAACTTAACAAATTCCTTACTTAAACTATTTCTTTGTATTTGATATATACCTGTACGTTTTCAGATTTGGGACTGTAACGAGCGTAAGATGTTTACCCGAAAAATTCTGTGCGTTTGTGAACTTCAAAACAAAGGAAGCTGCTGGCAAAGCGATGCATGCACTACAAGTGAGTTAGGGCAAAAAACTTAATATGCCCTGAAGATTTCTGCGCTTAACCTATGCATACCGGAATCTCCTGATGGTATTATTTTCTCTGCATTGCATTGGGTGTACAATAGAGATGTGTATCTATTCTTGGCATAAAATTATTCATGACATTTTCGTTCTGTTTCAGGGTGTGGAATGTGCTGGTCAAAGACTGCTTATCAAATTTCCTGATAACCCTATCACTTCCAATGGACAGACGCTGATTAAGAAACCCACAACAACAACAACCGTGACACCAATCAGCAATAAAGTTCCTCAAAAGTAAGTGCAATCGCCAATGAATGTTTTGAAAATATCTGTCCGATTAATTTGGAGAGCCGCTGAAAATGGTTGTGGAGTTGAAGAACCTGCATAAAACTACATGCCAAAATTTGGTGCAACATTTTTTTTCTAATTTGAAGGCATGGATGAAAATGATAATATTTGTTGAAACACATGCCATTGATCAGGGTATATCAATAGGTGAACTAGATGTGAATTATTTTGTTCTAAAGATGATTCTATTAGAAATACTCGAAAGTTTTGGCATGTTGTGCAAATCTCTGAAAATAGTTAGAAATGTCTTTTCTAATTATCTAATCACATCGTGTTGCTTTGAATCTTAACTTATTCCGGACTGCGTTTGTGGTCTCTTGCCTAACTGGCTTGATGAGATGAAACATGCTGACTAATTAGTTCTGTGTATAGGCCATTCTCAAAATTGTGTGACAGTTTTTCGCTTGGTTTAACCAGACTGCTGGAAAGGTTCAAGAGCTTCCTCTTCATTAAATCCTCTCTAAAGATTCATGGACCTGGGAATATTTGATACAGTTAAACTTCTTTAATATGAGTGCTTATTTATAACAAAAATCTGGTTACAGCAAGTTTAATGTCCAAGATAAAATGTTTTGCGTAACTTCCGCACCAGGCCGGTATGTAAACAAACCGAGCCAGTAGTCTCAAATATCTTGCTGATTTTCGAGTTATGTCTGCATTCATTTTACCGAGAGCTTACAATTTTGAGAAAGGTCGATAGTTCTGCCACGAAATTTCTACTCAACGAAAGTGCTCTATCCTTTGCTTCATAATACAGCGTATGAATTTAATGTTATCCTTCTCTGTTTATGCTGCTACCAATAGGAAAACTATGGTTTCTAATAGATACAAAAAGGTACTTAGTGTGGATGTCAACAGGATTTCATTGTTTTATGTGTGTGGGTTATGCGTAATGACGGAAACGTGTCATTTTGTTTTGTATCTTGGCGTGTTTTCATTCGACTCAAATTTTTGTCTTTTCTGTCTCGGTGTACGGTGTAGTGCTCAACGTGAACCTTTTTGTGTTTCTAATTAACTTGTAGTCAATGGAAAAGCACTACAAATATCTATTATTCTTAATTGCTGCCTTGGTTTTAGTGTTTCTGTTAACTGTAATTACCATCCACTCCACTAGGGGTGCTAGTGGCTTGAAATCCACCTGGTGGATTGTCCCTGCACTTTTTTTCTTACTGCAACGACACCTGGCATTTTCCCCCTGTCACTAACCCCTTTAATTTGTGTTTCCAACAATCTCCCAGGCCAAGGAAGCAGACATTTTCATGAACTGATGTGAAACTCCTCAATTTCCACTCGTATTTTCCAAGGTATTTGTTGTGCTTTTATTTATCTTTGGTTGTTGTGCCTATTTTCAATTAATGGTGCCAGAGATTGGGTATGCTTTAGGTAAGGGCATTTAGTGTTTGCAAAAATTCTAAATTGAAGTTGGTTTTTTTTTTTTTTTTTTTTAATAAATAAATTAAATTTTACTTCTTGACTAATTACCCGAATTAGTTTGCATGATATGATATGAATGTAATTATCCTAAAGGTTAAAATAACATGTTAATATTATATTTAGTAAAGGCAGTTTTTTTTTTTTGTCCAAATTTTTTTATGCAAACATGAAAAAATTTATATAAATTAAAAGAAATCTTCCCAAATAAAATGTGCTATTTTTTGCTTTTTTGAAAACAAATGTGCCTAATGGTGCAATAATTTGCTTCATTTTTGCTGGTTGTTATAGTTCATCCAGATCTAATGTAAATTTTATATAATTATGAAATAATTATGAAATAAATAAAGATAATGATGAATAAAGATGATCAATAGCCTACTGCTGCTTCCTTGGTTTGTGTGGTTTTGGGTAGCTGGTTGCAAGTGTTTCGTAAGTGAGTTGTGTACGTGTTTTAGTTTTATTATTTCGTTGTGTATGGAAGATATGTTCTTTATTTTGTGTTTTTTTTTTCTTGCCTGTACCTACATAGTTGGGAATATGAGAAAATCATTGTTTTCGTCAATTTATACTACTTTCAAGCCTTTCATTTAAAAAATATTATATATGTTTGACATATTTATGTTGTCATTTTCGGTGATTTATTTTAACAATTTCCTGTCATTATTGACCAAAATACATACCATTCAGTGTCTCCAAAAATAAAAATTGATGTTTCACAGTCCCAAATATATGGTTTTTTGCACGTTATTATTTCTTGAATTATTTTATATTTATTTTTGGAATTTTAGCATGATTGAGTTTTAAGTATCGAGCTTGTAACTGACTACCTACAGCTAATCAATCTTTTACTCAAATATTAACACAATTTATTTACCTTTCATGACAGCTTTTAATAGGATTGAACCGTTTCTACTAATCTGTGATGTGTCTGTTTCTGGTCATCCCTACTGTTGCTGTTATGTGTAATTGCCATGGTGACGAATAATTTTTTAGTATTTTTTTTAAATATTATTTCAGCTTTAGACCAGCAGTAGCACGTACAACCACCACTTTGGCAACTAACGTCACGGCAACCAAAGAAATTGACGAGAAATTATCTGGACCGGTTAACGGAGATGAGTGTTATTTCTGGAGAACAACTGGTTGCTCTTTTGGAAAAACATGTCGTTACAAACATATACCAACTCAAAAAGGCGTTGACAAAAAACCCTGGCAAAGAAATCAGTAAAATATTACCCACTCAGTAGTAGTGTACATTTACGAAAAATTTGAATTGAATACTTGATTTGCAATGGTTTAAATTGCAAAAGTTTTGTTATGAGTTTCACTGAGTTTCATTGTTGTTGAGGTTTTGAAGTGGTCACCATTATTTGACAAATACAAATTGACAGTTTTAGGTCTTATTAGCAATGATGAAATGACAGAATTTAACAAAATTAATGACGAAAATATCCCAGAGAATGGTGAGGTGCAATACTTCCAATGAACAATATTATAATTTATTTTAAATAATTGGATATAGTAACTGTTCAAAATCAAAAATAACCTTCGTTTTGAGAAGATATTGTTATGTATACAAAGGAATGACAAAAATGGTTGCAATTTGTGCGTTAAAATCGTCGGTGTTTATCAGTATACAATTTGTACGATTGCAATTAATTGAAATGACAATTTTCAGTGGGCAGTTGAAGCTAATGTAGAGTTATATGAAGTGATGTTTATAACAGCCTTTTCCAAGGTTAACCATTATTTTGAATACATAGTATTGTTTGAAATATTGTGCAGTATTTTCCTCCGATTTTTAAACCTGGTGTGTTGTTTGCAAAACCCTTGACACTACAATAGAATAATCAGCGATCGAGTCCACAGTCAAATTCCATCTTTTTAGGAGTTTCTGATCTTCTGAACGTTTGCGAAAAATATTACAACTTAGACGATAAATTCATAATTATTTTGCCATACGCCTATTCGCTTGAATACGTTCCAGTTTTCTTTGGGGTTCGTTAGTTTTGGAGAGAGTGATGCATTGAAATTGGAAAATTTGATAAAAGACACATTTTTATATGGATTTACATTGAAGCTGTAATCCTATATTTAAAATATCAAAGCCTATGTTTGTAATTGTGCAAATATGCTTTATATGGATTAATTAAATTTTCGATCATCAGAAAAATGTCGCTGATTCCCTTTGGAATAATTTTAATGTTGCATTACCCATTACTGATGGTATACATTTGAATTTTTACAGTTAGAACTGCTGAAATGGTTTTTGTGTTCGTTCAAATTTTTATGTGTTCATTACCATTACCCTTCATAGACTTGAGTTGGTTATTGTGAACCTGCATTGAATCGAGGTGCTTGTCATGGGTTATTGATCACAAAACACTAAGTAATTAACAAAATGATACTTACGAGAATAATGCATATGCATTGCATATGGCTGAAGATTATGGAAATAAGTCATATTATTGAAATGACCGACCCATACTTTAAATTAATTTGATGTTTGCATGTTTGACAATCCCTATATCATGTTCACAAGTTCAATCGCAACAAAATCTTTCATTCTTGAAATAAAATCGTCTTATTTTTTCTGGAATGATACGAGAGGAACTAGTCAAATCGCTGAGTAATTATCTTTAAAATCGATGTCGCGAAATGAATAATACTGGAATTTTTCCGCAGAATTTATTTTCTGTCCTAATCACTTGCGGTTTGTAAGATGTGCAATGAGTATTTTCTGTAGGATTTATTCAATATGCTAGAAAAAAAATATTTTTTCAGTTATTTGTACCAAATTAAAAGTTGAGGAGTTCTGTACCTGAGCAAGATAGGCTGCTTTAAAATATTGTTTTGACTTTTTAAAATGTAATATCATTGGCGTTTTGGTCAATGATTTACTTATGTTGTTATATTTAGTTGACAAGTTTATTGGATTTGTTATGGAACCTCATAGATGCTTGATAATTTTAGTATTTGTTTGTGTACCGTAAATAGGTAATGGCTATAATTAAGTTACTTTTAAATATTCAAGCTTCCCAGTCTGTATATTTGACTCTTTTTAGGGCTTAATTATGTTATAAAAATATAAAATGTACTAATATAATTTACTCATTTAATTTCTTAAAAAAAAAAAAAAAATGACTCCACATTTAAAAAATCTGCTGTGAGAAACAGTGTTGTTTTATTTACTCATATTTGTATGTAGAAATAGATTCTGAATCGTGATAAGAATGAGTTTTCCTACCACATCTTGTTCTTATGTTGAATAAAATATTTAAATCGGGAGTGATTGCTGACGAGCTCTCGATATAATTTCATGTGGTACGATTGATATTCTAATACCCAATCTGTTGACTGTGTATTTATTTGTCCGAAAATTGTATTCAAATGAAATAAAAAATTATAAATTCAAGTTGCAAGTGTGTTTGCTATGCTACATTACATTATAGAATGTACCTCTGGTGACGGGTGACACTCGGAAGTCTAGCTTTATTGAATTTGAATGTCAGACTGATAAGTTGTGATAAAACTGAGGCAACACAAAACAGTTTTTAAGCGGACTTTGTCAAAATGCTCCTTCTTGCAGGTGAATTTCATCCGAAAATCTCGCGTAATGTTAAAACTTGAAATTATGTTAAAATGCTCCATCTGCCGAAGCATGTGAATTTCATCGAAATACTCAAATAATATAATGCTCCATCTCAGTCTATGGAAAGTGAAAAACAATTAATCTGCGACCTTTTTTTTATATCGCTTCGCACGTTCAAATGTATGGCGAACCGCACAAAATAGTTCTTATTTCACCGCTCCAGATTGATGTAGAAACGGCGTATAATAACGTTATATTAGCGGTTTTGTATTCTTGCAATGGTAATTAATAATATTGAATGGAGGACCATAGTCAAAACTGCCTGGGTTATGTGAGAGCATTGGTGAGGTGCTCAAAATGAGTTTCTCGGGACTCGAGGGTCCTGGGCAGAGACGGGCTCCATCTGCAAAAGCATGTGAATTTCATGTAATCAAAGTCTATTAATATCGAAAGGTTTCCTCTTTTCAAAAGCATCTGAATTCTCAATGTTAAATTACTCAGTCTGCAAAAGTTAATTCCATCTAAAAATTTCAAATAATTTAACCTGGTTCTTGTTGTGCACCATTTGTCTTTCCACTTGGAAGAGAATGATGAATAATGCAAGAACTAAATTAACAGTCAACATGTGTCCCTCTTTAACATGGAAATTGCTCTTGTTCATCAATTAGGCCATTTGATTTCATTTGTGCCTATTTAATGTCCCATTAGGGTAATATGTTGAACCCTTTTTTGGAGCTCTTGTCTTTTTATCATGTGTAGGCTTGAATCCTATTTCCTTATTTTGCCTAGTTGTCTTTGCATTCATTGGAATTCTTATGGGGGGAAATAAAACCACTTGTGCTGTGGTTAGAGCTGGCAGTTTCACTTCATTTTATAGCCTGATGCAATGAAGTGACTGCACAGTCTGTTTGCTGACAATGAGTAGTTTGCTTCCTTGTCTGTAACTTGACTTTAAAAGAAAAATTGCTTTTTTAGAACCAGATTTACACCCATTATAGAATAGAATGGAATAGAATAGATTGTTTCGACAAGGCATTGCACGGTGACATACAAGATGATATTGACATGGGGTGACAGTTCATACACCAAATTTGCTTTTTATATCAAAGCACTCGCGAGCACTTTTTTAGGGCAAAAACTAAAATTTAAGATGCTCTAACCCAAAAACTACTAGGAGTAGGCCAGAGAAACTTTGCAATTCCTCATTAAACATATCAAAGTTGCAAATAGTGGAGTTAAAAGCAAATCTGAAGACATGTCCTGGGAATTTTTCTTTATTCTGGTCCATTTCACATGGAATGTCCTTATTAGCATCTAAATATATGGTGAATAACCTTGAATATATAATTTAAAACCAAATCTCTCCATCTCCTACAGATTTATTTATGATTTGCTCAGAATATTTCCTTTTTTAGCTTTTTATATTGATCCGTTTTTTTCTCTCTCTCTAATATGACTCCCATCCTGCGGCCATTTCTGTAGAAAAACCTTCCAAGTGCCAAAATATTCTCTCATTACGTCACGTCTTCACTTTGATGTTGGGGTAACACGTCATAATGTCAAGGAGATGACGTCACCTCGTCTGCAGGAGAGCGCCATAGTGACACCTTATGGGGAGCTGTCAGTGACTGTCTGTAAGTGCTTGGGGAGAAGTCCTTACATGTGGGATGCCTTTTGACATCTGAGGAACTGAGAAGCAGTCAAACCTGTCTTACAGCCAATATCATACATAGACTTGGAAAGGAATCCCCCATTTTCGTGCGTGCGGCAGCCATGTGGCATTTTTGCCTCATTGACCGCATTTTGATTATGTCATATATTATGACATCATTACTTCTCCATTGTTCTTGCACTCTGACCTCACTATGCATATGGCCATTGTCTACTGATAATGTCACAATACTATATCTTAGTGCAAAGAGAGGTCAATGAGGCAAAAATGCCAACATGGCTGCCGTGTGAAAAGGGTTTAGGCCTAAGATAGGGCTGACCAGTTCTCATTTGACCTTGTACCTAAAAGTACTGATACATACATGACGTCACTACAGCCCAATTATTGATGACGTCATCTAGTATTGTGCATTGGTGTTGTCATGTATTGTATTAGTACTTCCAGGTACAAGGTCACACGAGAACTGGCCAGCCCTATGCACTTGGACTATTATTGGCCAAGGAACTGCCTTAACCAAATAAATATGGGAATCCTGGATTCACATGACATCTTCTTGAGTTTAGCTTCCAAGTCAATGAGATTGGTTTCCACATTGGCTGTAAGTGGTCAACTAAGGGAATGGATCAATCTGGTCATTAAGACAGGTGGTCGTTTAATAGGGTAAAAATAATTATGTATAAAGTTTGGGGAAGATGGAAGTGGCTAATTACAACAGCTAGGTGACCATTCTTTACAGCTGGGTGGCTGTCAGGGCAGATTTAACTGTAGAGGGGGAGACAACGTTAACCAATTCTGATACAGGTCTCTTTTTAAAAGAGACTTTTTCTTGTTTCACCATTATAGCCATTAGTTTGTTATGGTCACAAAGAAGCAGCCGACACAATGGAGGGTATAGCAACATTCTGGTTAATTGGTTCCCAGAACTGTTATCAGCTAGAAAGTTTTGGATTCGAATCATTGAGAGCATTTCTGTCCATTTTGTGCTGCTTCATGCCATTTGTGGCAAAAAATTGCCGAAAAACAAGTGAACACTATTATGGATCCTAGTTTTTGGATATGATGCTACATTAGTACTTGTGCTCTACTGCTACTCTCCTCTCCTACTTTCTCCTCCTGTCTTCTCCTACTCTAGCTTCCCCTACTCTTTCTCCTCTTTCGCTCTCCCCCATTAAAAAAGGGCGGGGCCTAGCTCAGAGGTAGCGCTCTGGGCTTCCAACCGCTCTGGGCTTCCAACCGCTCTGGGCTTCCAACCGCTCTGGGCTTCCAACCCCTGGGTCCCGGGTTCGATTCCCGGTCGAGCCTAAGTTGGATGGCTGTTTCATCCTTCTTCTCATTGCCATGGTCTCTGCCTGTCCTAATTAGCCCAACTGGTGCAGAAATACAGGACGTAAAGACCTAATCACACACACACACACACTCCCCCATTAAAAATGTTTGTACCTGTTTAATTGCTCCATTCTCAAATGTCATGGCTGCCTGGCTGTCATGCTTCAAGTCATTCGAAATAATTATGACAGCTTCTTTCACAATCTCCTCACATTTATCCTCGAGACAATGATAGTGTAGTACACGGGTGTAATGTGCATTACGTGTAGCTCTAATGTACAGCAGATGGCTGCCGCTGGTGTTCGTTCCTCCACAAGCTCTCCATATCTTAGGTTTTTTCCTCTTCTTCTCATACTGCCAGTACTGCCATGAAGCAGTATGAAGGTGCAGCACAAATGTCTCAGAGGCTACACAGAGATCTCTCGGCAAGTCAGAAAAACACCCTTGCTTTTTCACTTTGACTGTGCAAGTGGTGGTGTTTGATTCTTTTACTTTTTCCAACTGTGCCCAGGAGATTTTACTTTTTAACTTGGTAGAGAGTTGTTTTCTCAGGTCTTCTTCGGCAGTTGATAATCCACATTTTTTGCAAAGTCTATCAACACAAATCCGCTGATGAAATTTTTTGTCTTCATTAGAAACAGCTGCACAAAGGGAGTTATCATTCCAGGAATAAATATCTTTGAAAGCTTTTATGTCTGGAGCTTGCTTATGAAGCTCCTGAAGTTTCAGAGCTATGTTTCCTCATTGTAAACAAATACTTTGTACCAATGCAGCCTTCTTGCGTGGCTTCACATTGATGGGGTGAAGACTTTCGAATTTCCTTATTCCAATATTCACACCAGTTTGTTCAATTAACAGCTTACATTTCTTCAACACCCTTTTTCTTATGTGGAAGCACTATTACAGTCAGGAGATTCATAGAATTCTTTGACTTTTTGGACATCCTCCTTTGACAATGCCTTTGAAGTCAGCTTTCTCTTTGAATTCAGATTGTTCAGGTATGATTTGAAACGAAACTCCTTCCTAAGGGTAATTGGTACCTTTCGGACATGCTTTGATTGCTTTTCTCCAGGTTTTTTTCCTTTTGTCTTTTTCGGAAATCTAGCTTTATTGAATTTGAATGTCAGACTGATAAGTTGTGATAAAACTGAGGCAATACAAAACAGTTTTTAAGCGGACTTTGTCAAAATGCTCCTTCTTGCATGTGAATTTCATCCGAAAATCTCGCGTAATGTTAAAATTTGAAATTATGTTAAAATGCTCCATCTGCCGAAGCATGTGAATTTCATCGAAATCCTCAAATAATATAATGCTCCCTCTCAGTCTACGGAAAGTGAAAAGCAATTAATTGGTGACCTTGTTTTTTAATATCGCTTAGCGCTTTCAAATGTACGGCGAACCGCACAAAATAGTTCTTATTTCACTGCTTCAGATTGACGTAGGAACGGCGTATAATATTGTTACATTAGCGGTTTTGTATTCCTTCAATGGTACTTAACAATATTGAAACGAGGACCATAGTCAAACTGCCTGGGTTATGTGAGAGCATTGGTGAGTTGCTCAAAATGAGTTTCTTGGGACTCTAGGGTCCTGGGCAGAGACGGGCTCCATCTGCAAAAGCATGTGAATTTCATGTAATCAAAGTATATTAATATCGAAAGGTTTCCTCATTTCAAAAGCATCTGAATTCTCAATGTTAAATTACTCAGTCTGCAAAAGTTAATTCCATCTAAAAATTTCAAATAATTTAACCTGGTTCTTGTTGTGCACCATTTGTCTTTCCACTTGGAAGAGAATGATGAATAATGCAAGAACTAAATTAACAGTCAACATGTGTCCCTCTTTAACATGGAAATTGCTCTTGTTCATCAATTAGGCCATTTGATTTCATTTGTGCCTATTTAATGTCCCATTAGGGTAATATGTTGAACCCTTTTCTGGAGCTCTTGTCTTTTTATCATGTGTAGGCTTGAATCCTATTTCCTTATTTTGCCTTGTTGTCTTTGCATTCATTGGAATTCTTATGGGGGGAAATAACACCACTTGTGCTGTGGTTGGAGCTGGCAGTTTCACTTTATTTTATAGCCTGATGCAATGAAGTGACTGCACAGTCTGTTTGCTGACAATGAGTAGTTTGCTTCCTTGTCTGTAACTTGACTTTAAAAGAAAAATTGCTTTATTAGAACCAGATTTACACCCATTATAGAATAGAATAGATTGTTTCGACAAGGCATTGCATGGTGACATACAAGATGATATTGACATGGGGTGACAGTTCATACACCAAATTTGCTTTTTATATCAAAGCACTCGCAAGCACTTTTTAGGGCAAAAACTAAAATTTAAGATGCTCTAACCCAAAAACTACTAGGAGTAGGCCAGAGAAACTTTGCAATTCCTCATTAAACATATCAAAGTTGCAAATAGTGGAGTTAAAAGCAAATCTGAAGACATGTCCTGGGAATGTTTCTTTATTCTGGTCCATTTCACATGGAATGTCCCTATTAGCACCTAAATGTATGGTGAATAACCTTGAATATATATTATATAAAAAACCGAATCTATCCATCTCCTACAGATTTATTTATGATTTGCTCAGAATATTTCCTTTTTTAGCTTTTTATATTGATCCTTTTTTTTCTCTCTCTCTAATATGACTGTCCCATCCTGCGGCCATTTCTGTAGAACAACCTTCCAAGTGCCAAAATATTCTCATTACGTCACTTCCTCACTTTGATGTTGGGGTAACACGTCATAATGTCAAGGAGATGACGTCACCTCGTCTGCAGGAGAGCGCCATAGTGACACCTTATGGGGAGCTGTCAGTGACTGTCTGTAAGTGCTTGGGGAGAAGTCCTTACATGTGGGATGCCTTTTGACATCTGAGGAACTGAGAAGCAGTCAAACCTGTCTTACAGCCAATATCATACATAGACTTGGAAAGGAATCCCCCCATATTCGTGCGTGCGGCAGCCATGTTGGTATCTTTGCCTCATTGACCGCATTTTGATTATGTCATATATTATGACATCATTACTTCTCCATTGTTCTTGCACTCTGACCTCACCATGCATATGGCCATTGTCTACTGATGACATCACAATACTATTGTTGAGTGCAAAGAGAGGTCAATAAATGAGGAAAACATGGCCACATGGCTGCCATGTACCTGAAAGTACTAATACATACATGACGTCACTACAGCCCAATTATTGATGACGTCACCTAGTATTGTGCATTGGTGATGTCATGTATAAGTACTGCCGGGTACAAGGTCACACGAGAACTGGCCAGCCCTATGCACTTGGAAACTAAAAGCCAGATGACATGCGAATCCAGGACTATTATTGGCCGAGGAACTGCCTTAGCCAATTAAATATAGGAATACTGGATTCATGTGACGTCTTCTCGAGTTTAGCTTCCAAGTCTATGAGGTTGGTTTCCAAATATGCTGTAAGCGGTCACCAAAGGGAATGGATCAATCTGGTCTTTAAGACAGGTGGTCGTTTAATAGGGTAAAAATAATTATATTTAAAGTTTGGGGAAGATAGAAGTGGCTAATTACAACAGCTAGGTGACCATTCTTTACAGCTAGGTTGCTGTCAGGGCAGATTTAACTGTAGAGGGGGAGACAACATTAACCAATTCTGATACAGGTCTCTTTTTGAAAGAGCTAGAAAGTTTTGGATTCGAATCATTGAGAGCATTTCTGTCCATTCTGTGCCGCTCCATGTCATTTGTGGCAAAATATGCCCAAGAAACAAGTGGACATCCATTATGGATCCTACTTTTTGGATATGATGCTACATTAGTACTTGTGCTCTACTCTCCTCTCCTACTTTCTCCTCCTACTGTCTTCTTCTACTCTAGCTTCCCCTACTCTTTCTCCTCTTTCGCTCTCCCCCATTAAAAAAGGGCGGGGGCCTAGCTCAGAGGTTCCAGCATGGGCAAAGCTGGCCCAACATCGAAGCAGGAGTGTCTGGATAGGAGCCGAGGCACTGGGCTTCCAACCACTGAGTCCTGGGTTCGATTCCCGGTCGAGCCTAAGTTGGATGGCTGTTTCATCCTTCGTCTCATTGCCATGGTCTCTGCCTGTCCTAATTAGCCCAACTGGTGCAGAAATACAGGACGTAAAGCCCTAATCACACACACACACACTCCCCCATTAAAATTGTTTGTACCTGTTTAATTGCTCCATTCTCAAATGTCATGGCTGCCTGGCTGTCATGCTTCAAGTCATTCGAAATAATTATGACAGCTTCTTTCACGATCTCCTCACATTTATCCTCGGGACAACAATAGTGTAGTACAGGGGTGTAATGTGCATTGCGTGTAGCTCCAATGTACAGCAGATGACTGCCGCTGGTGTTTGTTCCTCCAATTCTCGCTGAAATCGGAGAGGCAAACAAGCTCTCCATATCCTGGGTTTTTCCTCTTCTTCTCATACTGCCAGTACTGCCATGAAGCAGTATGAAGGTGCAGCACAAATTTTTCAGAGGCTACACAGAGATCTCTCAGCAAGTCTGAAAAACACCCTTGCTTTTCACTTTGACTGTGTTGTTTGATTCTTTTACTTTTCCAACTGTGCCCAGGAGATTTTACTTTTTAACTTGGTAGAGAGTTGTTTTCTCAGGTCATCTTCGGCAGTTGATAATCCACATTTTTTGCAAAGTCTATCAACACAAATCCGCTGATGAAATTTTTTGTCTTCATTAGAAACAGCTGCACCAAGGGAGTTATCATTCCAGGAATAAATATCTTTGAAAGCTTTTATGTCTGGAGCTTGCTTATGAAGCTCCTGAAGTTTCAGATCTATGTTTTCTTAGTGTAAACAAAGACTTTGTACCATGCAGCCTTCTTGCATGGCTTCACATTGATGGGTGGAAGTATTTCGAATTTCCTTATTCCAATATTCACACCAGTTTGTTTAATTAACAGCTTGAATTCAGATTGTTCAGGTATGATTTGAAACGAAACTCCTTCCTATGTGTAATTGGTACCTTTCGGACATACTTTTTTCTCCAAGTTTTTTTCCTTTTGTGTTTTGTTTTCTCTCTTTTCTTCCAACCTTAGCTGTCGAAATCTGTTGGTGTGTGTCCTGAGATCTGTCCTTTACGTCCTCTGGTTTCTGTTTGTTTGTGTTGCCTGGTGCTCTGGGGGCGGGTGCCTAGCTCAGAGGTAGCGCTCTGGGCTTCCAACCGCTGGGTCCCGGGTTCGATTCCCGGTCGAGCCTAAGTTGGATGGCTGTTTCATCCTTCGTCTCATTCTTAGCTTACAATTATAGGTGTATAGTTTTTGCTGTTCCGCAGACATGTTCTGTCTGTATCGCTTTGCTGTAGCAGCACGCTTCATTGCTTGTACTGCTTGTGTTTCTGGTATGTCATCTTCTTCTTTATCGTTTTCATTTAATTCAGTTTTCAGTCTTACCCGTAACTGGTACCTGCTTCCTAAAATATAATACATAATTGATATATTCAAATATAACTAGAGCACATAAGATGTGCAACAAAGGCAGCTGGAGGACTGTTGTATACATGTTGACTGGCGGATTATTAGTAATTAGAGGTATATTTGCCTTGGAAATATTGCGAGGAACAAGCGTTACGATGTTCGTTGACAGTTTGACATTATCAAAGCGAACGCTCGCTACCCACGATGACCGGACCGCATAACTTCATCAAAGGTTGATCAATCTTCACAAATTATACATTAAATGAAAGCCAGAACATAAAAGAATTCATTTCTTAACAGAAACCGTATGCAGACACTGTCGAAATTGCAAAATTCTACTGAAAACACCTTCAACTTGCCTGACAACACCAACGTGAGCGTTGACCTACAGTGCCTCAAAAAAGTGATGGGACAGACATGTATGGGGTTTATTTTTACTTTCTCTGTAGAAATGGACTTTCAAAAAATTAAGACTTACTGTTTCAACGTGTTCTGTTGAATGCTGTGAGAATGTTTGTTGTCTGTGTTATCCTTCCATGCATGATTAAGCCCACAGTTACACAAAAAGCGTTGAACCATGTCATATAGGACTCAAAAAAGTCTTGGGACACCTTAAGAATTAAGCCTTAATTGATTGCTAGACACTAATCTGCTATTATGCTTGAAGTTAAACAATACATTTTAGGTCCAGGCTATCACTATAATGGACACTGAGTGAGGAGAGACTGTTTTTGGCTTTTTAGTTTCAATATATTAAAAGTATTAGACTTCATGTCATTTCTGTAAGGATGCCAAGGAAACTATTGTGTTCAAAAATTTAAAACACAATAAGTCTGGAAAATGAAAAAAATATGGCATTAGCAACATCTCTTAAGTGTTAAAACCTGCTAAAACCACTGTGCACAATGTCCTACAGAAGTTCAACCAAACTGGCAGCACAGCCAACCTTCCTAAATCAGTGCGTCCAGGGGCAACTTCAGCTACTGATGACCATGCCATAAGGCGGATAGTGGAGAAAACCCCCAAACTAACTGCCCCTGAGGTCAACCAAGCATTGAAGGATGCAGGAATAACCATCAGTGACCAAACCATAAGGAATAGGTTACATGATGCAGGGTTTATGGGACGTCGGGCACGCTGCAAACCCCTGATAAGTGCGAAGAACCAAAGAGCAAGGCTAGAATTCGCAAGGGCACATGTTGATAAACCCAAATCTTACTGGGAAAAGGTCCTGTGGACAGATGAAACTAAAATAAACATGTTTCAGTCTATGGCAATTGCACAATGTGGAGACCAAAGGACAAAGCTGATGATCCAAGGTATACCTCTGCATCTGTGAAGCATGGAGGAGGTAGTGTGATGGCCTGGGCATGTATTACTGTCAAAGGACCTGGTGACCTGGTCTTCATTGATGACATAACTGGATCCAGCATAATGGATGGCAACACCTACAGGAAGATATTGAGCAAGTATATTGCGCCAAATGGGAAAAATCTTGCTGGCAGGGGCTTAATTGTACAGTCTGATAACGACCCGAAACATACTGCAAAGGCTACCCAAGAGTTCATTGCCAAGAAAAAGTTGATAGTATTCAACTGGCCAAGTCAATCACCTGATCTGAACCCCATTGAGCACATCTTCTCTCTTCTGAAGAGGCAAATGCATTCAGAAAATCCAAAAAATAAGGCTGAACTGAAACAATTAGTTTTGAAGACTTGGAAAGACATTAAACCGAACATTTTCCAGAAGATCATCCACTCTATGCCACGGTGTCTTGAAGCAGTCATTGAAAATAAAGGTTATGCCACAAAATATTGACTGACATTGATTTTGCATATGATAATCATGGGTGTCCCGACACTTTTTTGAAGTGATAAATCATCTGTCGGTTGTTTGTCACACTATTGCAGATCAAATGATTACATAATTGTCACTTTTGCTTTAAAACTGTGTTCTACTATGTTCAATAAAGTCATCTTATAAGTATTAGTGTTCTAATGTCATTCTATGAAATGTGGCCAGTGATATTAGAGAAAATCTTGGACTGTCCCATCACTTTTTTGAGGCACTGTACATAGCTGTCTAGACACGTCACTGCGCATGCACGAATACATTAAAATATGGAAAGAGGCCCCCGGTAGGTTTTCAAATTGAACGACCGATCAACGCTAAGACACTGCAGGAATTCCCTGCCGGGGGCCTCTTGTCGAACATGCATGAAGCCATACAACAAACTTTGGTCATTTCCATTGGAGTTCGCCATCTTGTTCATCGGAGAGGCACAGCGTGAAAAATGCATCTTTTTACCGGTGATTTGCACAAACTTCTACTGGACTAAATGCTACCAAAAACCTTCTTGATAACCAAGAAGGTTACATAGCGTGCTGGGCCCCAACCACTGGGTCCTAAGTTCGATTCCCGGTCAAGCCTAAGTTGGATGGCTGTTTCATCCATCATCTCACTACCATGGTCCTAATCCTCTACATAGCCCAATCAGGTGCTGATGAGGCATTAAACAACACACATAATAACCTGTCTGTCCTAATTAGCCCATCAGGTTCACAAATACAGGACGTAAAGCCCTAATCCACCCACCAATGCTGTAAAACCATAACAGGCTATTAAAATTGACTGATCAGAATAAGTTAAATCTAGTATTTTGTTATGTACTCCCTCAATGATACTGGTCTGATGCTCAAATGACATGCTAATGCTGGGGTGGTGGCTAGGTGGATGGATTAGGGCTTTACAGGCAGGTACCATGCCAATGAGATGAAGGATGAAACAGCCATCCAACTTAGGCTTGACCAGGAATCCGACCCCGAAACGGTTGGTTGCCCAGTGCACTACCACTGAGCTGGGTCCCCACCCCTAACGGTCACAACAGATGTTCATTTGGATGATTGTCTCATTCTCCACTGGCCAACCCAGTTCTAAGCCATTGCCAACAAACTTCAATAAAAGCATTTTCCCCCAGGTAACTTTGTACTATACACAAAAATTTAGCCTGTGCTGCCACCTTGTGTTAAAATGTTTGGTTCATATATTGTCAAATTGAAAATATGAGCGCGTGGACCCTAGAAAATGTTTCAAATTATTTGAAATGATTGCTAAATTATATTGACCATATATTCAGATTATTAAAATCCTGCACATAGGGCATATGTTCATAATTAAAGATGCCAGCCTGGACTCTTAAAAATGCAGTAATATTTTATAGATATCTTGCAACATTCAGATTATCATTAGACACTTATACAATCAGATGCAATTTAATACTTGATCCTCTAGTATTATTTCACTGCTGAGTCCCGGGTTCAATTCTGGTCGAGCCTAAGTTGGATGGCTGTTTCATCCTTCATCTCATTGCCATGGTCTCTGCCTGTCCTAATTAGCCCAACTGGTGCAGAAATACGGGACGTAAAGGCCTAATCACACACACCCATACACAGTATTTTTTCACTCTAGGTTTTTTTGACAAATGACCTACAGTTTACAAGGATGAATAACTTGAGAACTAATTGGTCATAGACATTCTGGAAATAACATAATAATAATAATTTATTTTTTATAGCGTAATATCCATATAACAATATGCTCAAAACGCTTTACAATCAATATCACAGGAGAGTTCTTAAAAACTATTTTTAATTAACAAAAGGTAAAAAAGAAGGCAAAAGTGCTATGAAAATTTAATATGAAAAATTGAGAATAAAATCAGGAAAAAGTCTCTCTGAATAGATGAGTCTTTAATTTTGACCTAAAAAGTTCAATTGATGGCACAGACCGGATATAATATGCAAATGTCAATCAGAAAAAGTGGGTGCCCGAGTTGGTTATGCAATAACTTTTACATGCAAGGTCATGGGTTCAAACCTAGCCTAGTATGGACGAATAGTCTTTTCACTGAGCAGCCCTGAATTCAGCAAGACACAAGTCCTTTCTCTCCTCTTATTACTCATTTTGCTTTTCAGACATAGAAGATAATCACTGACTTATTCAATAAATATAACTTTCTCAGAAAAATAACAAATCAACTGAATGATAAGGTGTCAAATATACATTAAAATGCACTAAAAAATACTAATGCTTGGATGCACCTTGCTTCAGCCAATCACACCCAAGAGCGGGAACTTTTTCAGCCAATAAAATTGCAGTATTCTGTCATAGCCACCTGGTGGAAATACAGAGAACCATCCGTGAAAATCCACTATTGAACAAATCCTCCTTGACACCACTGCTTCACTGTACATACAGTTAGTTTCAAAAACGGCCCATCTTATTGAACCTAGTCAAAGCTGACAACGTCTGCTATATGATGCTACCTGCCACTAAATGGAACTGTCTGGATATAGCTGGCTACTCAAACCCAGATCTAAAAGTGCATGTAGCACCATTTGTGGCATACGTTAAGAGTTACGCATATTGTCTTTTTCTTTTATGATGCATGTTTATTGTACATACATATATATGGTATATTAGATTCAATTTTTACAAGATTTGTATGTTTTTCAGTGGTGGTAGGTGTAAGCTGACTATAAGTTAGGCATAGACAGAAGCAGCTGGTTTTAGCCAGTTATACTTAGAGGAATAGATTGCTACAGCTGTCTAGAGTCGACAGTATTTTATGAACCTAACTAGGTGTAGATTGGGAGGTTGAGATGGCACTGGGATGCTCAGTGTGACACAGTTTGACACAGATTGATTGCAACAGGGGCGAACCCATATCAAATCATCAATATTTGCCATTGTCGGCCAACATGGCTCCAATGTCAAGCCAATATATTTTATATGGGATTATTGTCTACCCCCTTACAGCTAAGGTGGGGGCCTAGCTGAGTGGTAGCATGCTGAGCTTCCAACAACTGGGTACAGGGTTCAATTCCCAGTCAAACCTAAGTTGGATGGCTGTTTCATCCATCATCTGATTGCCATGGGCCCTGCCTGTCCTAATTTGCCCATCAGGTGCAAAAATACAGGACGTAAAGCCCTGGATGACCCACTCACTTACAGCTGATTTCGTAGACATGGAAATTAAACTCCATGTGAATCCAGGTTTCCCAATTGGTTGAAGGACAGCCTTAGCCAATGGGTGTCCTGCAAGCTGGATTCACATGACGTCCTCTGGGGTGTAGCTTCCAAAGCTATGAAATCTGCTGTAAATCACACTAGACGAAAAAGGAGCCCTATAGTGGAGCCTTCACAACTCTGGACTTTAAGGATCCTTAATTTTACAATTTCTCTACAGCTTACAGGTGCACGTGCGGATTCTGTGCTGAACTGATTTGTTGAGGCCATTGACCTACATGTTGAGATGCCCTGCCCGAGTAATCAGTGAGCATATCCTGGCAGGATGTTAAATGGTTCAAAATGCCAAAACCCCTTTCTCTTTTCACAGCCATGATGGGCCATAAACACAATCGGTTGCCAAGGCAATGTCAGCGCTGCAGCGGCTGGAGAGCAGACGATGCAATTTATAGATGGCGCTCTGGCATGGTCCTGGCACGTGCGAGACGAACTGACAAAAGGCCAACGATGTCTTGCCACCTGGTGGTCATCAATGGCATTTTATCAGGTTTCCTGGCCAAAAGGACGTAAGAAATTTGGCAAGATCTGTTGTTGATGAGGATGGGGGTTTTTCAGGTGGCAGAAAAAGTTGGTGTGAGAGGAGAAAAAAATGGGAACCAAGCGGAGAGAATAATCCAGGGTAATGGAATCAGCTTCTAGGGCAGTGTTTTACATGACATCAATTGATACTAGAAAATAGAACGTTTACATACAATAGAACCAGGTCTCAACCCCATCCTGTAACCAAGGGCTGCCTCTCTATGCTACAAACTGTACCCAGTCTGCATGTGTTGGCC
Organism: Alitta virens; assembly: GCA_932294295.1. Lineage (NCBI taxonomy): Eukaryota > Metazoa > Annelida > Polychaeta > Phyllodocida > Nereididae > Alitta > Alitta virens. The sequence goes on from OW028580.1 coordinate 37,640,692, forward strand.
TATCCCACATTAAATAGTAAACTAGCTTAGTCCGGATTCGATCCCTGGCCCAAGCACTCTTCACGAGCTACATCCCACATGGATGTCGATAGCATGAGAAATAAAATTGGAGGTGCCTTGTACCATGTGTTTATGCTGAGGCAAGTAAAATATTCCACCCATGGGTAAATGTATAACATAGTGTGATGTATAAAGCCTTATCATCTCATCATTACGTATGGCAGCTGGTCATATAAGCTGACTATAAGCTTCCGACCCAGTATATGATATAGCATTGGGGCGGAGACCTAGCTCAGAGGTAGCGCTCTGGGCTTCCAACCGCTGGGTCCCGGGTTCGATTCCCGGTCGAGCCTAAGTTGGATGGCTGTTTCATCCTTCGTCTCATTGCCATGGTCTCTGCCTGTCCTAATTAGCCCAATTGGTGCAGAAATACAGGACATAAAGCCCTAATCACCCACCCACCCATATGATATAGCATTGAGACATTGAAATATCTTCATAGTCTAATGTTGGCTCGATGTTGCTTAAACATGGATGACGACACCAGCCCGATTTCGGACTAATGTGACATGTTGTGGATAAGGACTTCCAATTGAGAATGCACAAGCTTTATCATCTCATCATTATGTGTGCCTTTGAGCATTGAGATGATACAGTACTAAAAGTAAACAACCAGTATGGGGTACCTGAGCTGTGATCCTAACTCTGGTCCCTCGAAAAACCAACGTGCCATCATCACTATACCACCTAACTACCACCACTTTTTGTGCATCATTGCATTGAATAGATTACTGGATAGATTAATTAATATCCAAATGTAATGGAGACAACCTATTATATTGTGAAACTCAGTGGTAAAACTCCCATGCAATCTCATGTTTTGCACTATCCCCTGAAGTACACAAAGTTTATCAGTTTGCCTGTCTCCGAAATGGTGAAGATTACCTAGGTCTGTCTTTCCTTATGAAACATCTTAATCTAATTACTTTGTGCTGTGTTTTTAGGTTCATCAATATCTGTCATTGTTGATCCTAAAGGGAGGCTAGCATGGTTGTCATGGAGATGGTAAATCTATCATGATCGAACACATATCTGTCCCTGGAGGGGTGGGATCAGAAGGAACCCCCCACCACCCCCTGGTTGCAGCTACCAACCCCTCAAAAAAACCCCAGAAAGTCAAAGTTATGATCGATCATGATGAAGTGGGGCTGTAGGCATGGGGTGTGTTATATGTTAAACATCAGAAACTATCTGGACCTGTCTGATGAATCCAGTCTGGGTTTACTTTGTGCAGAGCAAAATGCAATAAGCCATGAGCTAAAAGATAAAGTAAATACCGACCAAAAAGAAGGTATACTGGCCAACATTTAGCCAACTTTGGGCCAACATTACCAACGTATGCTTCGATTAATCCCCTGCTGCGTTGGTTAATGTCATACCCTAGAGATTTTGGGCTTCTGGTATTTGCAAAATGAGACAGTTTTAGATTAACAAAAACAACTTTGTGAGGAATAATTGTCACAAGATCTGTGGCTGTCATTTGGTGTATAAGAGACAGACTGACAGACTTCAGATGAACAGTAAGAAAGACAGGTGAGTGTATATTTATAGACAAATGTGTATTGTACTGGCAGACGAGATATATAGATAGATGGATGGATAGATAGATAGATAGAGAGTTAGATAGATAGGTGGAGAGGTAGATAGATAGACAGACAGTCAGACAGATAGATAGATATATATATAGACAGATAGATAGATTAGATAGATAGATAGATCGATAGACAGATAGATAGATAGACAACAGAAACAAAGGCCTAAAACAACCCTAATGTATTGCTCATGTATTTCTATTGCCCAGCAGTTTTGTCTTTGATCTCATTTATTTCTTTTCTCATTTTCTCTAAGCATCTTTTCCCTAATCTACAAACCCATTGTGCCTGCCCTTCCAAGTAGTTGCCATTCCTTCTGCGAATGACCCAACAGGCTTGTTCTGGTAAAGGGGTCCATTTGACCCTATTGGGATCATGCTAATGGCCCAGCCTTAATGCAAGGAGCTTTTGTAAGGCATTGTTAAAATGCCTCAGATGGTAAGATCAGTTTGGGTAGTGGACTCCCTCTAATTGCAGAAAAAGGGACAAAAGAAGTGGAAAATGCAATTGAACCTCACTGTCAAGACCACAAATTGGCAATTTATATGGAACCTTGATGTTAATTTTCATGGTCGTAATGGCGATGTCATGAAAAAGGGTATAGTATTATGTATAATGAAAAGAGTACAATTGGGGTCACGAATTGGTGATCTTTAAGTGGGGTTCCACTTTAGTTAAGTGGTCTTAATATCAAGGTGCCATTTTGTATGATTTTATATGCTTTATTTCAAAATAAATTCTTTGGTATTAAATTCATAAAAAGGTATGGCTAAGATATAGTGCAACTCTACAAATGGAAGTACTGTGCAATTCTACAAATGAAAGTACTATGTAACTGCACAACTAAGAACATTCTTGGGGACTACAAATGTGGCCTTAATAACGAGGTTGTTGGATTCTGTAACTGCATTATAATCAGTTTTGAGATCCAGCGAACTAATACAAATTCTGGATTATTTTATTTCTTAGTGGGCTTTGAGTAGTTGGTCATAATGGGAAGGCTCCACTGTAGATGGGATACTACAAGGTGATGCTGTATGCCTTGTCTTTTTTAGTAGCATAGAGGCTCACTTGGCTTAGCTCTCAGGTCACCAGGGCCTAATTTGCCCAACTGACACAGTCTGGAATTTACTACGAGTAGTTTGTTGGTTGCATCCAAAGTTGGACCAATTTGATGTAAATTGATGGATCTGTCTCAACTGACAAGAAATTGCCAGTTAGCATAACTACTCCATGTGTTTGGCTGTTAATTGCTGGCTGCTATAGTTCAGTGCCACAGAAGGTTTACTGCGAATTTTACAAACCTTTTCTTCGTAGGAATCACAGACAAAAATAGTGGTTGTGGTTGTATGGTTAGTTTCATAAAAATGGTCAACTCTACGCAGCTGTAGCAACCTATTCTGGCTGTAGCAACCTATTCCTGGCTGTAGCTATAACTGGCTAAAGCCAGCCACTTCTGTCTACTCCCAGCTTATAGTCGGCTTACACCTACCACCTCTATAAAAATATAAACCTTGGTAAATGTACGAAATTTATCTGATATATCATATGTATGTACAATAGACATTAGGGCTGTACACTTTATCTTTAAAACGATACGATACGTATCACGATACAACAAACCGATACGATACGTATCATGATACGTATCGCTAAATTTGTCAATTAGTAATTTAGTACACATATATAAAAGTTTATTATAAACCTAAAATAATCAAAAGATACTATCAAATTTAATGAACAATCTTCATTGAATAACTGCAAAACATTGTGTATTAAGAGTTGCTGATATTTTTCTTCACAAACACTGGAATATCTGGGTAGCAGGTGTCTTATTTGCTCAAAAACGCTGTTCTGCATACCGTCAAGTGTATCGTTAGTAATAATAACAGTTATCAATATCCATATTGATAACCTTGTACCGGTACAAACGGTATATCGAGAACCGGTGTACAGTCCTAATAGACATGCATCACAAAAAAAGGACAAATATGCATAACTCTCAACTTTTGCACCAAATGGTGCTGCATGTACTTTTAGATCCAGCTTTAAGTAGCCAGCTATAGCCAGGCAGGTCCGTTTAGTTGCAGGTAGCATCATATAGCAGAAGTTGTCTAGCTCTGTCTAGATTCAATTTGACAGGCCGTTTTTAATGAAGCTAACTGTGTGTAAATTTATCAGTGTAAATAATTCAAGAGAGGCGGTGGGTGGCCTAGTGTTAAAAGTGCTGGTCAGCTGGTTAGCGGGTCTGAAGGTCGTGCAATTGGGTTTGAATATGGGCTTTCTGACTTCAGAGAAATGATATGTCATGTTAATAAATTAGTTTTGCACTTTATATTTACATGGACATAATTTCTGCCACAGTACCACATAGCAAGCAGACAGTTATTTGCTACATATATGTGGATGTATGGATCTTTTAGACGTAATAAATGGTCAGGCAAGTAAAAGACTCTATTCACGGAGTAAATGTGTAACATGCTGTAGACTCTAAGCAGCTCTAAGCCTTATCATCTCATCATTACGTCTGCCTCTGGCAAGCAGTCATATAACTGGCTAAGCTTCCTAGTAAAATTTTGACAAAGCTTTGCGACATCATACTCCCATATAGACATTAACCCATCCTTGTTAGCTTGTATTGCTGCAGTGTCCTTATACTGTGGGCTGCACGTGTCAAGTATAATTTTGTGCTTAAGTGACCTTTTCTGTAAAACATACCTGAAAAATTGTTACTCATAACACACAGCGGCAAACTTATTGCCTTAGAGGGAGTCTCCTTGCTCCACAATTACTGTTATATGTTATTTAAGGAGCCAATAAAAACTGTCATTGTCATTGTCACATGACCTAAAATGGAGAATATGTTAAAAATCAATCTCTCACCACTGTATTTATAGGAGGAAGGAAACGTCCACTGGCCACTATTTTGGTCAGTGTTGACCACTAAATGCTGTTGTAGCAAGAGGTCATTGACCGTTCTAGGTTGACCATGTGCCCAAAGGTCAGTGGAGCAAAAACACCTGTCCAGCAACATGACATGTCACCTGTCACTTGCAATAAGGGACAGATAGAGTGAGAGGAACAGATAGACAAGCAACTAATCCAGTTAAGCCTGGATAATGGTCAGTGGTCAGTGAGTCTGGTCACTGGTCAGTAGTGGAAGACGTAGTAGTCCCCGTCATGAGATCATCAATAATAAGTGATGATGATTTATTTGAAATGGATAAATGCTGAATATCATGTATAAGGTCTATTCATGGAGTCTCTAGTGACTCCATGGTCTATTGAAAACAAAATGTCTCATGAAACAGTTGGATTAGAAAAACATGGTCATCACATTGTTAGTCTATTTAATTATTTCCCTGAATACAAAGAACTCCTGTTCTGTATCTGAATGCCTCTAGTCTGATGTTTAACTGTTATGACAAGCTCCCAGAGGCAAATGTAACAATGAGATGATAAAGCGTTGAGTCTACACAGTATTACACATTTAAGCCATGGGTGGGGTCTTTTACAAGCACCTCCGAGTTGACATTGCATGCAAACAACGTGCAGCGGAGATGTAGCTCATATATCGAACCCAAGATCTTCATCAGTTGTTTGTGTGTTTGTAACAGTTGGACCGAAAACTTTAATGGTCCTGAAAGAGATGTAATCCTATTATAGTGGCTGGGTTCAGATCGAGCAGATTTTGTAACTTTTTTTAGGCAGGCTTTTCAGCCATAAAATGGACAAAAAATTATCCAGTTCAACGAGTGTTAACCAAGTATACCAGTTTACCATACTCAGCCATTATTAAAAGGCCTAGCTTCACTAATATTGCGCATTAACATCATGGCACATGGAGTATCCAACCCCAGATTTATCGCAAGAGACGAGAACACAACAGATACAATTCATACTGAAAGTTGACATTAAAATACTAGAATACACCCGAATAAAATAGTATTGCTCGAATCAACGAATACGGTATATGGACCTACTGCACACGAAGCTGATCGTGTGGGGTATATTGACCCCTAGTTAGTTTTCCTGGCTTGCGCGATGTGTCCCAATTTGCTTAAATAATCATGACAATTCTATGATCCTGGCCTGCAACAAAGGCTATTTGGTGGTCTGCAAAAGCAATCTGGGAGAAGACTGAGTCTGCTTTAGGCTAAGATCCCTTAGGGGTGTCTCCTATACCATGGGGTGTCTTCTTAATTGGCAGGCAGCAGCTTGCAAATGGCCTCAATGTATTTTGCTGATGTGCAACGGGAACTTGGGGAATTTCTAAGCAATCTCAAGCAATGTGTCTTCTGACTTAGTTGTAAAGCAATCCAGCCCTGTTGCTGCAAGTGTCTACACTGTCTATAGATACAAAGAGGAAACCTTATGGTCAAGCTGTACCGTACAACTTTTGGAAAGTGGCTCGACAGTTATTTATGAGAAGCTACACTTAGCCAGACCACTTGATGTCATGCTGCACCGCTCTCTGCTAATTTAAAAATACTGGTCTATTGCTAACCAAATCTATCCCCTGGAATAACATGCAACATATACTAGGCATCGGCATATCGTTGGCCAACTGTGATCAACGTTGAAATGATGTGTATTACGTGTACAACTATGCTGATATAAATGATAATCTTAGTTGTAGATTAGTTAAGGGAACATGCTATTATGTTGATAATTCCAGTGAACTGAATACTCCTTATTGTGCAAGGGGCGGAGGCCTAGCTCAGAGGTAGCGCTCTGGGCTTCCAACCGCTGGGTCCCGGGTTCGATTCCCGGTCGAGCCTAAGTTGGATGGCTGTTTCACCCTTCGTCTCATTGCCATGGTCTCTGCCTGTCCTAATTAGCCCAATTGGTGCAGAAATACAGGACGTAAAGCCCTAATCACCCACCCACCTTATTGTGCAAGGGCAGGAAAAGGATAGACAATACAATTTATGCTCACTTAGCTTTACTCTGAACGGAATGGATTGCTGGTAATACAGGGTTCCTGCAGGTTTCCCTTCATAAAAAGTAAGATATTTGTAAGACATTATAATATCATGCGCACATAAAACAAAATAATATTTTAAATTTCATCGTCCAAAAAACAATCATGGTATTGCCATTAAGCAATAAAATAAACGCAGTTCTTGTGTATTTAAAGAAAGTTCATAATTTCTATTCATTCATATTTACCAAATGGTCTGAACATTACAATGTGGATGTTAATATCCATGTATATTTGCATCAAAATAAGACAATGCAAGACTTATTGGACAAAAGTAAGACTTAATCATGGTTAGAGTTCTGCTCTGGAAATGAAAGTGTAACGCCTGCCCTCCTGCCTGTCGTACGAACACCTAACAATTTTAATGATGCCTATGTGCTATGTGGGATTCGCTGAGGGTTTAGCTGCAGCGCAGCCTATGTTTTGTGTTACTTTTACCTGTCGGCTAAAAGAATCACAGCTTATGTTGTTTGTTTTATTGTATCACCTCTGACATTAAATGAAATTTTATCTTATCTTATCTGATCTTATGTCGATTCGATCTTACATGCTATCTGGGCAGCACAATAGGCTATCTAAATTATATCTGAATGTAGGTCTCCCCACACCCATCCTCCAAAAGCCTCTTCTTACAACTAATCTTATAAACGTTATTGAGAATAATGTTAGCTGTCGCTTGCCAGCGTCATGCTGATGTCTAGCCAATGTACCATGTGATCTGCAGGTTGGCCGAACTGTTCCAGCGTGGGCAAAGCTGGCCCAACATCGAAGCAGGAGTGTCTGGATAGGGGCCGAGGCACTGGGCTTCCAACCACTGGGTCCTGGGTTTGATTCCCGGTAGAGCCTAAGTCGGATGGCTGTTTCATCCATTATATTATTGCCATTATCTCTGCCTGTCCTAATTAGCCCATCAGGCGCAGAAATACAGGACATAAAGCCCTGAACCATCGAACTAGAGTGACATGTTATCTGTGATGTGATTCTTCGGTATGTTCGGGGGTGGTGGCCTAGATCAGTGGTAGCGCACTGGGCTTCCAACCACTGGGTCCCGGGTTCAATTCCCGGTCGAGCCTATGTTGGATGTCTGTTTCATCCTTCGTCTTATTGCCATGGTCCCCACCTGTCCTAATTAGCCCATCAGGTGCAGAAATACAGGACGTAATACCCTAATCCACCACCACCATCTTCGGTATGTTTACATCAGTGTCATGCACTAGCACACTGATACATTGGCAAATAACGCAATAATAATGACACAAAGTTGTTGTATACCCCTTAAACCCCTACAGCGTCACCATTGAGTGGCACGTGGAGCTCTACCGTTGCTCCGGGGTTCACACTTTGGCCAGCAAAGTTGTCACGCGCGTGTATTTACGTTGGGATCCAAGACGTGTGATTCAAATGATCCATCAGACCCCTGGCTGTCACCCTCACCAAGCACATAACGCACCCTTTAATGCCCCTGGCACACGCCATTCCTTCATTATGGAACACCGGGCAACAAGGAACCCCTGCGCTGCGAAGTAGGGGAAGGGCACGTCAAGTGGCACCATGGGAAAAGTACTGATCTTATTTATTTGTGACAGTTAATGTTGCATAACCAGATTTTGATTCATTCACTTTATTTCACATTCATAAAACATTATACATTTAATTTTCAAACAATTTGTACATAATGTAAGGAGACCCCACTAAGAAGGTATCCTTTTGCTATTGTGGGGCGTTCTACATGGATTAAAGATTCATCAAATATTTTCCATACTATTTCAAATTAACAAAACAAAAATATAAACAGTGCTCTTCATCATACATATACACACAACACAAACAATTTAATAATATATAAATAAACAAAATACAAACAAAACATTTAAACCTCTCACAGGTGTGAATGTAAAAGCTAATTGCTTGGAAACTTACCCGTGAAGTTCATACATTTTAATCTCTTCAGTAAAGTCACTTTTTGGACCACGTTATTTTAGCTGTTTTTATTTAATTCAATTTGTTGAACCAATTTCTGTACAAGAATGCAACCCAGATAACATGCTACCCAGATAACATGCTACCCAGATACAATGTCGGTGACCGATTTGGAATGCTATCTGGGTACATCAGCTAGACATCAATGTGACGACGGTTGCCTGGGGGTGGGGGCCTAGTTCAGTGGTAGCGCGCTGGGCTTCCAACCACTTGGTCCTGGGTTCAATTCCCAGTCGAGCCTAAGTTGGATGGCTGTTTCATCCTTCGTCTCATTGCCATGGTCCCTACCTGTCCTAATTAGCCCATCAGGTGCAGAAATACAGGACGTAAAGCCCTAATCACACACTCACACACTAAACACATCCATGCCATGGTGGGGGTTGGAACCTGCTACCTTATTATTAGCCGGCGAAAGCCTCAAACCACTAGATCACGACATCCTTAAGGGTAGGGTAAATTGCTTCATATTATAAAACTACAACCTTAGCCCACCTAGCCCAGAGTGCTACCTTACCCCACCTCTCCCTATAACTGCACCAATTCTGACAGAATCCAGCATAGCCCTAAACCAGCATGTGAAGCCATCATTTATTCGTCTATGTGAAACATCTCACTGATCGTGTGATCCTAAGGCAAATGTGCGTGTCAGGTGAGATGGCATTAGACAACTAGTGTGGTGTCCCTTCATGTTGCCTTGGTAATTAGGTTTCCTGAAGTTTTGGTGCGTTTCCCGATTGGTGTATTTCATGATATACTCGACATACTTCCGCACTGAGGTGGAATTGAATTTGAGGTTTGCATTTTATGATGTACTTGAGCAATTCGTTAGCAGTGCAAAGAGAAAAAGACTGATGGGAGACAAAGAGAATGACAGAGACAGACAGAAAGATAAAAAGACAGCGAGAGTAATAAATGCCAAGTTGAGAGCTTCAAATTTCTGTGCTCAGGATACTTACTGCCTTACTAAGTGCAACTACAATACAAATTTAATTTTAACATGGATGGTTTCTTATTACTGCCCCTGCAAA
>OW028580.1:37655335-37730335 GCA_932294295.1 Alitta virens
GGTTGTACTGGTCAACATCACACCGACATTTAACTGATTTAGAATGTTATTTAGGAAACGCTCTGTATCTTGTTCACTTCTTTCCAACTTCTCTGTCCCTCAACTCTCCCAACCTTTTAAAGGCTATATACAAAATGTTTGTTCCAGATTATTGTAGCATTCCTGTCTACTGACCACAAGCCGAAACACCTTTAGTTCTCATTCTACCTCGCCCAAAAAAAGCAACCTGCGCCTTGCTCTGTACTTGCCAACCAATGTTTGTTCCAGGTTACTTTGGCATTCATGTGTATAGACCAGAGACCGAAGTACCTCTAGTTCTCGCTTGACCTCACGAAAACAACCTCGGCATCTTGCTCATGTCTTTCAATAGGAACGTCATTTGCTCATCATGACTCCTGCACAGGAGAGCATCCATCACGGCTGTCAACCAGGGTTGGATCCTTATTAGGGCATAACACGGAATTTTTCCTTCAAATGCTCTACTATCAATAGGAGGTTGCTGACATACCCCAGGTTTTTGGCAGACTGGAAGTTGTTCTGTCATTTTCCCTGCTGTGATAATGCTACTCTAATAAGTGCACTATTGATGTACTTAAAAGGGTTTGATGTCAAATGTAAAATGATCGTGACCTTTATCATGGCAAAAGACTTTCAGGCAGTCATAAATGCTTCTTTCCAGTAATATACAGCTTAATTTGTGCAATTTTGGAGGTGAGGTTATTGGGTATAAGTACGACATACTTTGATGTAAATGTCGGAAAAAAATCAATTTGGTGTAGACAACAAGGATGATGTAGCCTAAATTACTAGCACGGTTCTTTGTAATACTGACACTTTGTAACTTTTCTAACAGCTTCTAAGCTATATATGATGTTGAAGTAAATGCATACATGAAAGTAAACACTTCAAAGGTGTTGTCAATGGTATTCCAAGAATAGGAATGTCTAAAATACATACCTGTTTGTGATGCTAATTGGTCTACATGTACATTGCATTCCTTTCAAGACACATACATATAGAATTTTATAATCAACATGAATGTTCACTTTTTTATTTTCAGGCAAAATGGAGTAATGGACATGTTTTGACTAAGAAATTAGTCAATATGAAAAATGACATGGAGGATTATCCTGTTAGATGAAGTTAATTAACTAGTCCACCAAAATGGCTACTGGGGTCAGTTGTTCTAGACACATTCGAAAAACTGTCAGTGATTTTTGTGTCTCAATGGCACTGGGTCTGAAACTTGTTTGTGTGACCAGCTGCAAGAGGCAGACGCAACGATGAGATGATAAGGCTTACAGTCCACCTTATTACATCTACAACACGGGTGGGGTCTTTTACTTGCCTTAGACCAGATCGATTGAAAACATCAGGCTGAGTTTTGTGATTTATATTTAAACTGGTTAGTGGTTACATTATTCATGGCCATTGAAATAACTTTGCTACACCTCATTAAAAACGACAGTAAGACTGAAGCCACACAGACTTTGCTTTTGAACACAATGCAATGTAATCATGGCTTCTTAAACTGATGAATGAACATTGCAAGAGTGCACTAATTGGGAGGAATTTATGAATCAATTTGGACTTCAGATTCGATTGTGTTCAGGCTCTAAGACAATGAAGACATAGACTTACGGCCCATGCAAGTGCGGATCCTTGAGTTATGCCTCTGCAGGAATGCATAAAACTTTTCCCCAAACATGTTTTCAGGGTCGTAATGGGGAAAGAGCGTGTTTAATTTCGTGAATAATGTTCCTACCCCCCATAATTTGCTGAATGCAAAGTATCATTCCGCATTTCTGAGATTTCATAAAATTGCAATTTCATGCTAAGGGATAATTGCATAACTGCTGTTTTGCATTGTTTTAAATTTCAATGATTTCATAAATTAATTTTACGACCAAACACAACTTAAAAACCAATCAGAATCAAGCATAGTTGATGGTTCATTATTTTCATAACACAAACATAGTTTGAAGCAAGTTATGATAACACGAAAGTCTGTAAGCAAAACTTTACTTTGCTCACAAACTTGCCATCTTTTGAGAAATAGTTTAGCTTAGATCTCTCCAAATCAGGAAAAAGTGACAAAGTCAAAGGCAATCTTGGATGCAGCTTTGAATGTTTACGTTACAGCTTTAATTTGAAGACCAAACATTAGCTAATGCTGAGTTTATTAGTCTTAAAAGTGAGGTGACCTTACTAGTGAAGTAGGCCTACATTATAATGATGAGAAAATGGTGATCCAATTGTTGTTCCGATCTCCCAATTATTTTTACGCAATACCTTGTATTTCGAGCATAAATTTGTATTTCAATTTACTTTCTTTTTTTCCACTTTTTTTTTTTTGGTTTGTGGCATATATTTTAATTTCCCAAACGGAGTCCTGCAACATGCAACACAGCATTCCTATGCACTTGACAAACGGAGTCATTGCTTTGAGCCAGGGAACCACCCGTGGCGCCCTCTATGTCATGTTTTCCTGAGTCTCTTCTTGTTAAAATGACACGCGTGGACTTTATGGCCCCCTGATTGGGATCCTGCTGCAGGCTTGAGATGTTTTTGTTGATAAAAATAATTTTCTCTGACAGCAATTGGATTTATGAAAGCCAATTTGTCAGGCATGCATACACAAACTTATTGAGTCTGTGGAACGTCTGTTTATTGTCAATTACCTGTGTTTATGCACTTAAAAGTTCATATTTGTTTGACCTGTACTTAAATAGATCTTTGTCTGCTAAAGTTTAAGCTGAACACCTTTAATACTTTTAATTGTAAAACTTTTACCTACTTTATTATCATTTTATTTATCATAGTTATTTTGAATTAATTTTAGTCATCATTTGTACATTTGCACTGTATATTTATTTTAAAAATAATAGCAATTTAACCTAAATGGTTGCAATGTAATAAAGCATATTTTATTTTATATTTGAAGTAAAAAAAAAGTGACAATTTTCACCAAAGCAAATAATAAAACTAAAAAGTTTGTTTGGTACCCTAAACATAAACGCGGTTTAGCCATTGGGCTCTAATTAAGCCAGCAGAATTGTATACATGTCTAATATTAATTAACTGAAGGTGTAGCTATCCGAATCTTTAGCCACACCTATAGAACTCAAATTTCACCAAGGTAAAATAAAAGCATTGACTTTGGATAATCAGCTAGTAGGGGTAGAACGTACATGTGTGGTTAGATTTGACCATCATCAAAACTTTTGATAATTATATGACTTTATAGTTATAGATTGACATAGCTTAGTTGCTTTTTCTAATCTTTTCATATTGTATGTAGCTTGACATGTAATTGGGGATATCAAATTTACTGGGAATTATTGAACGACACAATATAATACAATACATTACATACATCACAATATAATACATATATTTCATACATTACAATACAATACAATGCAATATCTCTTTACAAAGAGGCAGAATAAATATTATTATTATCATTATTATTAATACAATGCAATATAATACAATACATTACAATACATTACGATACATTACAATACATGACCATACATGACCATACATGACAGTACAACTGACGAGCCACTATCAAAATGCTGTAATGGAGATCATGGGATGTAATGGGTATGGTGTAAATGGCTGTTTCACTCAAATGCTGCTGTTATGATAAGACATGACTTCTGGGGATAAAACAGCAATTTCCTTTCACCCTGATGAATCATTTATAGCTTCTCAGGTGCTACGTACAAACAACTTGGCAACCAGTTCCTGGATCATGGCTGGCTTCAAAGGACCCTGAATTAATAATTCTCTTGCAAATGCAACTTTGTATAATGTAGGTGGTCCCTGAGTGGGTTATCCGGGTCTTGTTGTTATATTAATGGCAATACCCTGAAACAGAGGACCACATTAAAAGGAATATCAAATTTGATGGTATTCTCTGGAGAAGCAAGTATTCCACGAAAGCAAAAGAGGCAGTGATAAAGAATTAGAAAACTTGACATACATGTAGAGGGTGAATTGTGGTAGTAACACATATAAGCCTTCTTTAACCACAGGAATCAACTGTGGTGCACCATTTATCTGCATGAAATATATGCAAGGAGCAAGGTTTGAACACGCGCATCAAATTCAATATTATTAAGCCAACCAGGCTAACAATCTGGCAAACCCAATAGATAGATAGATAGACAGATAGATAGATAGATAGACAGATAGATAGATAGATAGATAGATAGATAGATAGACAAACAGACAGACAGATAGATAGATAGGGGTAGATAGGTAGATAGATAGATAGAAAGATAGATAGACAGAAAGATAGATAGACAGACAAACCGACAGACAGATAGATAGATAGATAGATAGGTAGATAGGTAGGTAGATAGACAGATAGATAGACAGATAGATAGATAGACAGGTAGATAGATAGACAGATAGATAATAGATAGACAGATAGATAATAGATAGACAGATAGATAGATAGACAGACAGACAGCTAGATAGATAGATAGGTTCCATACCAAGTTTCCCATGCTGACCCGAAGCGGGTAGCACAGTACACAATGCCACTGTTTGAAGGCATCAAAGTAATTGGACAAAACTGAGAAGAAAGGATAAAATTTCAGGTATTTAGATTGTTTTCAGTCACCTCAATAGGATTTCCTGTCATTACCATGGAGCCAAGGTCAAAAAGGTCACGTCACTGCTGTCATCTGGCTGTCAAGGTCAAGCAAGGTCATTTAAGAGACTTCTAGTCATTTCATAGAAGGTCAAATGTTTTGTGTGGATGCCACAAGAATTGACGTTTTGGATAGGATAGGATAGGATAGCATAGGATAGGATACGATGGACCAATTATGATGATTATGATATTCTTTTTGTTGCCTATCATACCATATTAAATTGTTTTGAGATTTGATGTTTATTGCAATAATACAAATTAAATGAATTGCCTTTTACAATGCATGCATAATAATAAGCATTTTGTCTATCCCCTGGCTCAGGTACCAACTGTCAAGAAGCTCAATCAAAAATACATTACCACTACTAATTAATCAAGCACCAAAAATGATTATAGATAAAATGAGCACATATAGTCTTCATAGTTTATCATTCTATCTAAAAAGGGTATATATCAATGCCTATCAAACAGACTGCACCAGTAGCCCATCAGCGAACATGCGATTAAAACAATTAATGTAAATATAGGTAACAATTTGGTACTGTCCTGCTTGTAGCACTTGCAATCCTTACCATGATGTTCCTTCCATGTGTAACCAATATTCATATGTTGCAACACCAAATGACTCATAGGTGGCATGCACGTCAGCGGCTTTTGACCATAATATAACCAGTTTTCCTTGATTATTTTTGTTTATGTAAATTGTAAGTTTATGGTCAAATAAATACTGTCTGTCTGTCTGTCTAGCTGTCTGTCTGTCTGTCTGTCTGGCTAGCTGGCTGGCTAGCTGGCTGGCTAGCTGGCTGGCTAGCTGGCTGGCTAGCTGGCTGGCTAGCTGGCTGGCTAGCTGGCTGGCTAGCTGGCTGGCCGTCTGTCCGTCTGTCTGTCTGTCTGTCTAGCCAATGCATTCGAATTTTCACTAATACCTTTTATTTTAAATAACCATGCCAAACAGTGTACATGTTTGGATTTATATGTTAACATGATTCATATTGTTATGCATGTGAATTATCTTGACAGAATGCATGTGGTCAACCCCTTTGAGAAGTAAGCATATCCTGTGACAGCTTTTAGGCAAACTGATACCCCACTGTCATCAGAGGCAATGACCGCAGCTGACAGACAAACAGACAACATGGCTGCTGTGATCACGTGATCGGAGCAAATCTCGTCTGTGGTCACGAAAAGGGCGAGAGTACGTGAGATTATGATGAGATCAAGTATATGCGTTAGCATCATGCTGTCAGTGAGTGGATTGGATGCACCTAGTCAGGAAGACTTTCAAGGCAGTTATTATGTGGTCAATGAAACAGAACTATAATTACAATGATTATACTCCAGTGTAAATGGCTAAAAATGTCACCACAATTGACACACTTTGGCACAGGTTTCACCGGAGGTGTTTGAGAATGTCACGTGATTCATGGGGGTTTGGGTTGGGGAGGGGGTTAAATTAGATGTTACGTGGCCCTCCTTAGCATGACATGCCAAACCCAGATAGCATGACATGCCAAACCCAGATAGCATTCCAAATCCTATAAACATGGGCACGAAGTTGGTGATGTTGAAACGATGTTGAAACGATGTTGTACCAATGGTGTCCGATACAGAAACGACGCTGGCCCGATTTGGAATGCTATCCGGGAAGCCATTTTTAGGTAGTTGTGCATGCATTATAGTAAGTGGACACATAACTGTTTATTAGGATGGCTGAGGTTCTATTTATAGAACATTTGCGAGTGCGGGATCAAACCCGCGACTCCAAGAAACCGAAGCAGTACCTTAACCACTAAGCTAACGAAAAGGTCCAAGATGCCAAACAGAAAGCACTCAATCAAAGCTGCACACCTGAGTCATTATTAAAATGTTAAAATGCCTCGATGGTGGTAGTGGTGGTGGTGGATTAGGGCTTTACGTCCTGTATTTCTGCACCTGATGGGCTAATTAGGACAGGTAGGGACCATGGCAATGAGACAAAGGATGAAACAGCCATCCAACATAGGCTCAACCAGGAAAAATAGCTCAGTGGACTTTGCTTCAGTCAGTCAGCATGGATCAGATAGGTGAATATAATTATAGAATGATGAATCTCCCTTATCGACCCACTCCAAAAAAATTAGAAAAAATACAGAGAAAAAGAACATAGAGCAGACTACCACTAACACAGTGTAGAGATGAAGAGTATTATAAAATTATGTTTCATAACATAATAGATTTAGAAAAAGAATTGGAAAATTATATTTTTTTTCAAGCAGTTGGCTTTTACATACACACCTGTGACAGATTTGGATGTTTTGTTTGTGCGTCTTGTTTATGTATATAAATTGTGTGGGCTGTGTAATGTATATGTATGGATGCGATAATGTCAAGTAAACTGTCACGAATAATTCAATTTCAAATATTCTGTAGGCCAGTGTAGGATAGTACATCACACTCTAATCTAGGAATATTCCTAGCTCTAGTTATGATATTATTTACTTAAAAATGGCTCCCCAGATAGCATTCCAAATTGGGCCATTGTCGTTACTGTATTGGGAGTGGTAAGAGGTCAGTCTATGAGATTCGTCCACCAAAATATCTGGCCCTCCTTGGCCATTTTGTTGCATAATTCAGATTCTTGTCAAACATGCTTTCATCTAATGATAACATAAACAAAGAGTGGAAAAATATCCAACTTGACCCTGAGGACCTTTTAAGTAGTTGGAACAAGAAAGGTTGGGAAAGGGCCATGTATCAGATAGAGGGCAATTTATCATATTAAGTGGGGTTTTATGTAATGCCTAGAAATGTCAAGTTGAGGGTCCCCTTCCAGGTTAGATGGATCAGAATGGTCCCACCTATGTCTACTGCTGGGCTGAGTCAATTAATCACCAGCCAGGGCTGATATTAATTTACTGCAAGGCTATTGATCACCCCCAACAAGACTGGTCGTTAATTACTTGGGAATGGTAAGGGGTCAGACTAGTGACCCCTACTTTGTTGCTGCTGTTACAGGGTCTAGGGGAGGAAAAGAAAGGAATGGTAAAAAATGAGAAAGTACAAAAGTGTTGCAACCCTGAATTGCAGTAGAGGCATTGTTGTTATATATTGCAAAATTGGTGTATTGATTTTGTCCTTAGCATCCTAGCCTACTGGTACTCAATCATATTTAAATAGTTCTATAATATGTTTTCTTTTCTGTCTTTCATTTTATTTACAAAACCAATATGACCATGAAATCTTTTTTAAAAAGGGGTTATAACGCAACAATTCACTCTGGATTTCTTGTATACAGTTGTAGCGCACTGGGCTTCCAACCATTGGGATCCGGGTTCAATTCCCAGTCGAGTTCAAGTTAGATGGCCGTTTCAGCCATCATCTGATTGCCATGGTCCCTGCCTGTCCTTATTAGCCCAACAGGTGCAAAAATACAGAATGTATAGCCCTAATCCACCCTCCACACCCTTCCTTGTAAAACAGTTGATCAGTCGAGCATATCATATACATACTTGGAGGACATTTTGACTGTTTGCTTTTAATTAAAATGTCTAAATTACATGAATTATTTCAGATAAGAATTGTATTTGATAGAAACATCTAAATTATTATCATAAAAGGAACAGTAACAATTGAAAAGTGTGTCTTGTTTTCTACTTGACCAAATTTTTCAATTTTCATCATTTTACTCTTAGTTTCACAGCGTGGCTTCTTCCACACTTACTGGCAATTCTCATAACTTAAGTTGTTCTGCAGGTGTTTCCATGCCCACTGCAGGTCACACTGGAACTAGGTCACCTCCTGCAGCTTGTGGGTCATGCAGGGCACTGCAGGACACAGCAGGACATCGTCCTGCAGGCTCAGGTCAGTCAATAGAGCGATGACTCTTTTTGAATAAGCTAGAAAGAGAGTAATCTACATCTCGGAAGCACAGTCATGTTCAGAAGATTGATGAGCGGAATCATGTATAATGCCCAACAGTTGGGAATTGATGTCATTTTTACCAAGGATATTTATAAAAAATAGTGAATAGAAGTAAGCTAAATTTATGTGTTTTCGTCTTTTATGACAAATGCATCATGTCTGTTATATACAATGGATAGCCTGATATCCATGCAATGTCTCCTAAATTATACAGATGCTTTTACTAAATTAATTCTTTTCACTATTTTTTTTATACAGATTTCAGATTCATTCGGATTCATTCATTTTATTTCACATTCATAAAACATATATTATAAATTTAATTTTCAAAACATTTTGTACATAATGTGTGATGACCCCACTAAGAAGGTATCCCTTCGCTATCGTGGGGCCACCTACAGGGATTAAACAGTGCCACTTCACTTTTGAGACCACCTTTCTTAGTTATCTAGCTTTATACGTCCATCAGTAGTATTAATTTTACACTAAACTATTCCAATTATTAGAACAAATAACTTGTAAATCTAAACTGGTATTTAGTATATCAGCAGAGTATACTGTTAGTTTTAGGTGTAGTGCTGTTTATGTCTGAAAGTCAGTATTATGAAATATTATGATTGATGAAATTCAGCAATCCTATGGATCAAAATGTTATGTTATGTCAGTAATTAATATGTTTGATGATATTCATTTCATGTAATGTCTGCTCTAGCTAAGAAATTGCAATATATATGTTAGTAGTTAACACCAAGTGCCTTTATATGTAAATATATAATTCCATTAGTCACTCATAAGCCCGTGTGGGCTGGGAATACCAACGATTTGTTATGTTTAAGTTAATTTTTTAATTTGTGTATAATTGTACTATAATAAAGATATTCATATTCTTTCATCAAAGTGCCAATGTATGGGTGGGTGGTTGGGTGTATATTGTTACACAACATGTTATGTAAATGTAAGGTAGAAATATTGGACAGATAAATATTTGTACCAGCAAACAGGTGTGATGCTGTAGAGTGGTATGTCGTTTTTTAGGATGACCAAAATAATCGTTCGGCTTTTTCTGAAATTTAAACCGGTTTGAAGCGAATTGGTTAAAATTACTTACTTCCATGGAATCATAAATATTTTTAAAGCCGTTTATGGATACTAGTTTGTTGTATTGGTCACTGCACATGTTAATATTTTGTGGCACTACTGTCCTAGGCAATGTTGGCTTCGAGAATTAAACTGCCACCTGATCTCAAACCCTTTTAAGTACATCAATAGTGCACTTATTAGAGTAGCATTATCACAGCAGGGAAAATGACAGAACAACTTCCAGTCTGCCAAAAACCTGGGGTATGTCAGCAACCTCCTATTGATAGTAGAGCATTTGAAGGAAAAATTCCGTGTTATGCCCTAATAAGGATCCAACCCTGGTTGACAGCCGTGATGGATGCTCTCCTGTGCAGGAGTCATAATGAGCAAATGACGTTCCTATTGGAACTCTGCCCCTGATCTATACCACATTCTCATGGAATGTTTTCGCTATTTTTGGGTTGGGACAGGAGAGGGACAGAGACAAATAGATAGGTTTGAAAGAAATGAGCAAGATTCAGAGGTGTTTCCCAGATAAAATGCTACATTGTTAAACATTAAATGTCAATGGGATGTCGTCCAACGACAGCCAGCCAACAAAGTTGACTCGATCTGGGTTTGACAGGTTCTTCAGCCGTTGATAAAATGTCAAAAGCTCATACAAGTTTTGATATAGGAAAAGAGAACTGATCTTAGTAGCAATAAAACAGTGTGTATACACTATGTGGTATGGACACCATTGGACAGAGTTTTAACTATAGGTACTATTAATGCTATAACTACTTCTACAACAACAAAAAAAACAACAACAACTATGACCACTATTACTACTACTACTACTACTACTACTACTACTACTACTACTACTACTACTACTACTACTGCTGCTACTACTACTACTACTACTACTACTACTACTACTACTACTGCTGCTACTACTACTACTACTACTACTACTACTACTACTACTACTACTGCTGCTACTACTACTACTACTACTACTACTACTACTACTACTACTACTACTACTACTACTACTACTACTACTGCTGCTACTACTACTACTACTACTACTACTTCTGCTAAAACTACTACTACTACTACTACTACTACTACTACTTCTGCTAAAACTACTACTACTACTACTGCTACTACTGCTGCTACTACTACTACTACTACTTCTGCTAAAACTACTACTACTACTACTACTACTACTACTACTTCTGCTAAAACTACTACTACTACTACTACTACTGCTACTACTGCTGCTACTACTGCTACTACTACTACTACTGCTACTACTGCTGCTACTACTACTACTACTACTACTACTGCTGCTACTACTACTACTACTACTACTACTACTACTACTACTACTACTACTACTACTACTACTACTGCTGCTGCTACTACTACTACTACTACTACTACTACTACTACTACTACTACTACTACTACTACTGCTACTACTACTACTTCTGCTAAAACTACTACTACTACTACTACTACTACTACTACTTCTGCTAAAACTACTACTACTACTACTACTACTGCTACTACTGCTGCTACTACTACTACTACTGCTACTACTGCTACTACTGCTGCTACTACTACTACTACTGCTGCTACTACTACTACTACTACTACAACTTACTATTACCACTTTACTACTACTACTACTACTACTACTACTACTAATACTAATACTACTACTAATACTACTACTACTGCTATTACTACTATTACAACTACTATGCTGCTGCTGCTGCTACTACAACCACTACTGCTACTACTACTACTATTGCTGCTGCTGCTACAATACTTACGTGTGCATTGTGTAATATGAATCTGTTATCCTCGAAGTAAAGTTGACCAAATGACGTGACTGTTGCATCCTGCATCATATTTCTTTGGATTTCTCAAACTTTGTCACGCATTGATTCAGGTTCACCAAAATTGGCAATTTTGTTGTGAGTTCCTGAAACCTAAATCTCTAGGTGACAAGAAATACATTATCATGTTACTGTTACTTACAGTAAGATAACTCTGAAATCCCTTTTCCATGATTTCTACGTTTCAAATAACATCCATGAAAACGTTTGTTCACATGGCTTGTTGCATAAAAGCACCGATGTGACCATTAGTATCAAACAAGAAGATTTAGATAATGATATTGGTTATACATTTTACAGTGAAAACGTCACTTTTGAAATGAAACAGGATAATGTTCGTAACTCATATGACTGGACAGTACATGTCTGTCTCTCTCCTCTGCATGTCTGTCGATGGTACGCTCTAAAGAAGGGGAATTTCTCTGATGCACAGCTGTCTCAATATTTTGACTATGGCCATTTGAGTGATGCAACCATTTTAACATGTGCCAATATTAGTGGAAAAGCAAGTTTGCTACTCCCTGCAGTGACTACACTGGTAGTTGGTCTAGTTCTATCTGTGACTTCAGCAGTAATTAATGAGATTTGGATGGATTGAGGTTGAGTTTTACATGAATATAAAGACTAAATTCACTGACTCCTGCAGTAATTAACACATGAACAAAGTTAGATATTTATTCTGGTCTATACTGTGGCTCTTTTGATACCTAATATATCAGCAAATAAAAAGCATAAAAAACAATGAAATGTGTTTTACACTAAATCTGCTTTACAAAAAAAAAGTTTGGGCGGAGGCCTAGCTCAGAGGTAGGGCTTTGAGCTTCCAACCGCTGGGTCCCAGGTTCAATTTTCCGGTCGAGCCTAAGTTGGATGGCTGTTTCATCCTTCGTCTCATTGCCATGGTCTCTGCCTGTTCTAATTAGCCCATCAGGTGCAGAAATACAGGAAGTAAAGCCCTAATCACACACACACACACACACAAAAGTTCATATTAGATTTCATACGAGATTTACAAAATAAGGTAAGAGCAGGTAAAAATAACAATAAATTTGATTATATGTTCCTGTCTAAGGTGCATCTTTATTTTGTTAGTTTGTAATCATGAATTGTATACCCTGCTCTATTCTGTTAAGGTCTTGCTATTAAGACTATCTTTTTTTAACGTGGATAGTCTTATATGAAGGTTTTGTTAGTACTTAATATTTAATTTAATTTATGATAATTCACATCATTATTTCTTGCACTAAAAGGCGAGGGTCTCCTCAATTAGTGTATCTGCAGACTGGAGTACATCATCAATTACATCCTCTACGTATTACACAGAAGATAAGGGGATGAGAAAACTTAGTTACAAACTCGAATCCATCAAATTTGTAATTACCAGGGAACCGGAAGCCAAGTGGGATGTCACATGACATCCTGTTGACCTCATCCGGCAGAGGGCGCTTTTAACATATACAGGGGAGTCTGGTACTCGTTGAGGTCATTTGTAACACAGCAGCTTTAAGTAATCATTCATATAAAATGACAATGATACTAATCAATTCATCAAATGCCTATGTTGCCTCTTTTCCAAACTTGTATGACTGTAGGAGGTTGGAGTGCTGGTTAAGTTCATGTCCTAGTATGCTCTTCAGTAGCCAGGTTAAAGCTGCATTGTCAGTCGGTTTTTGTACCAACAAAAAAGCTGTCCAAATGAAAGAAAATGCTTCTTACTGATGAATTCGACACCCAAACTGTCTAGAATGTACTGAATAAGAAATTATTGCCGGAATTTATTACATCGACTTTGTTTACATATTAGCTAATTATTCATTGCAACGTGATGGAGAGCGTCGCCGATTCGTGATTTCACAGTCATTTTATGAAAAATTGAGGTCAGAGTTGTTTCAATTCACACAAAAAGCAAAACAACTACACATTTTTTTACATAATAAACTTGGAATTTTGAAAATCGGACGAAAATTGACGGCACAGAATAATAAAATACATTACGAACCGACGACGCTAATGACGTTCGTTTATGCCTCATTTTCATTTCATTGGCCATAAAAGCACTTGCTATGTAAACAAATCGGCAATTTTTGATGGCATGAAAAACTAAATGATGGGGTATATTTAAAGAGATATAGTGAACATAGCAGTGAACCTTTTAGAAGACAATGAAATGAATGCAACCGATTTTGGTCACTGTCATATTGAGTGACAATGCAGCCTTAACAGCCATCCAAAATGTAAGAATGTTTTAACCCCTGTAAGTTGCAAACAAATTTTCTTCATTTTATCCATGCCAAGCACTTCCTCTAAGCATCCAATGCAGAGAAAACCATTTGATTTGATTTTTCCCTTTCTCACTAGCAGTTTAATCAATCCTATAGTATACCCCAGGCCTGGGATATCTGTTGAACTTATGTAGGTTTTTCATTATATTAGCTCAAATACGATAACATATAAATTTGATGTTTCACTCAGTTGATTTACGAAACCCACACTGAAGATAAGCTATGTTTCAGAGCCCTCTGATTTCATGTTGGATGCAATTTAAATGATGTACTGATATGTTGAGTAAGGCGCTGAATAATTTAGCAAGTAAAAGTTTACGACCATCCACGTGGCTCGTAATCTGTGAGACCATTGTTGCTTAAAACAGCTCGCTTCCTGTGAGTGATTATAGTCCAACAAGAATTGAGATTTTGAGATGAAAATAGATTAGGCTGTATTGTCTTAGTTGCAATGGTCTGAAGTGAGCTTCAATAGCCAACTGCCAGGAACAGATGTAATGAGATAAGCATTTGATTTTCACACCATCCCAAAAGGAATTCAAATTTAGATGAAAATAGATTGTGTTTTATCGTCTAAGTTTGCAATGGTCTGAAGTTAATACCAAAGACAGTATATAGGGTCTTTGTTAATACTCACTGAAAATCCTGTGCCCCTAAAAGGCTAATTTCTTAGGTATATTGACCTGTCTCTGTTAGCCGAAACGGTCTACGGAATAGCGGATATTCACAGAAGGTTGGCTATATTTACATGACAGAATACTGCCATTCTATTGGCTGAAAAAGTTCGACCCCTGATTGTGATTGGCTGAAGCAAAGTGCATCCTAGCAGCCATATTTTTAGTGCTTTTTAATGTACATTTGACATCTTAACATTCAATGGTTTTCCGCTTTTTCCCTGAGAAAATTATATTTATGGAATCAGTTAGTTATGATCTACTATGTCTGAAAAGCAAAACGAGTAATAAGAAGAGATGAAAGACTTAGGTCCTTCTGAATTCAGGGCTGCTCAGTGAAAAGACTCGAATAGACGTACTTGTACTCCTGACTAACAACCTGGACTGCAATAAGCTCACAATATCTTTGAAATGAATGTAATCCTTAGTCTTTTTGTTTTTTCCGGAGTGGATCGCATCAGACATCTGTCTAAGAGATGTAAGCCTGTGACAAGTAAGCTGATATGATCTGCCATTAGTAGATAATGATGAGGTGAGCATTGGAAATAATACTATTCTAGATTATATATTACATTTCACCCAATGTTGGGCTGGTTTTACATCGCATTTTCACGCTTCCAACCACTGGGTCCCGGGTTCAATTCCCGGTCAAGCCTATGTCGGACGGTTGTTTCATCCTTCGTCTCATTGCCATGGTTCCTACCTGTCCTAATTAGCCCATCAGGTGCAGAAATACAGGACGTAAAGCCCTAATCCACCACCACCACCACCACATTGCATTTTCACCAGGCTGACCTGTTCATTTAACCTTGTAGTATATCGCAGATACTTGAAGCTTGATACAACTGGAGTCAAAGGCTAGAAAACCCTACCTTAAAATGAAAAGATAGGTAGGACCATGGGTTGCTCTAATAGAAAGGTCAGTGATATTGGTCAGGTGGTCAACCTGCATCCTGCCAGCGTTTTGTTTGTGCACAAAAAGCCCACGAGGCATAAATGCAATCATGGCCATTTGACAGAAAACGTAATGATGAATGAATAATGAGAAAGTTGCAGATATGGGTGAACCGTAAGAGGCAACAAAAAGGCAAGTGTATAACACAGTTTTCACTAGCATCATTACAATGGTTGGCCAACATAGACGTACTTACCTCAGAGATGGGTATTAGGTCTAAATCCATATCTGCGCACAATTTCAATACGTCGCATAAATTCAACTGTATATTCGCTAAGCATTTTCAATATGGTGGGTAGTTGATTTTTTTATTTAGAAAAAACATTTCTTCAAATGCTTACAATCGTCATAAAAACTTTGAATATCATTTAGGTGCATAAAAGTTATTACTTTATTGTACAATATAGTGATATGTTGGTGAGGCTTTTTTTTTTATTTAGTTGCATTCTACATGTATACTGACCTAAATTCAGTTAACCTGTTATGCCTCTGATTTCCAGGTAAATATCTCCCATCATAATTGTGCAGGATTTAAGCTTTGCTTTTGCTCATATTTTATTAATGCGACAATGCTACGGCTTATGTTTATGCTTTCATATTCTCAAAGATAGATTAATGACACATGTCAACGCCTGCATGCTGAACTTACCTTTTTCACTGGAGGCGTAAAAGCTGTGCTTGAAATAAGAGCCGAGCGTCCTTGCATTTTAGCAAAGAACAATGAGGCAGGTGTTTTTAATGACACCCATTACAGCCAGTTTCATAGACTTGGAAACAACATAAGAGATTTGGCAGCTAAACTGCAGAGGAGGTCATGTGAACTCAGGACTCCCAATTGATTAAAGCAGTCCCTCAACCAATAAGAGTCCTGGACTCACATGACGTCATGTGGCTCTAGTTTCCATTCTGGTGAGATTTGATTCCAAGTTTATGCTTTGATATAAGATAAGATAAGATAAATCTTTATTTAAAGTCGGTTATCAATGAACAAATAAAATAATCATTAATGCTCGTCTTTGACTAAAATGACAATTAGACGATATGTACAGATGAAAAATGGTCATATACAATGACATAAAATTGATATGTTATGTAAAATAATTGGATAAAAATGAACATGTATTTAATTAAAACATAAAACATAAAAAGCATGAGTTACATACACAGCTGGGCTGTATATAAAAGTCAGCATAAAATCACTTCTGAATCATAAACTTAACTGTTACAATGTTTAAATGTTGCAGGTCTGGGATGGAATATTTTTCACAGCTTTATCTGCTTTACAGGATATACAGTGATGGATAAAAGTTTCTGAACACCTATTAAATGAGCGAGATAAATTTGATTTAGATTTATTTCTGATTTAAGTTTGTGTGTTTACCTACGTGTGGATTATTTAACAGTTGATTAGATCAATGGAAATTTTGCTAATTGGACTGTCCTTGATTGTTTCAGTGTTTTCATTACAAGTATGTCATAATAATGGTGGCAGTGTTAAATAAACAAATTTAGTAGAATTAGGAGAACACCAGACATATCTGGCATGGAAAAACGTATTTCCACCTTTGTAATAAGACCACTGACAAAGCACTTTGTGCCATACGCAATTACTACTGGCCTAGTGGTGAGAATGGTTGACTTTGGATTTGTGGGTTCGAATCTCACACCTACTACTGTTTATGTGCCACATCACCAAATTACGACACTGTTTTATATTGCTTTTTTAGTATACCGTTATTATTTCCAATAAAATATAAGAAATATTTTAGTACTATAAGTGTTGGGTGATAAGTGGATTAGGGCTTTAAGTCCTGTATTTCTGCACCTGATGGGCTTATTAGGACAGGCAGGGACCATGGCAATGAGACGTTGGATGAAACAGCCATCCAACATAGGCTCGAACGGGAATTGAACCTGAGACCCAGTGGTTGGAAGCCCAGTGCGCTATCACTTAGCTAGGCCCCCACCTATAGTACTATAAGTCAAAACAGATAATTTCGATTTATGATTTATTAAATAGTTTTATTTGGTGATTGCAGCAATTACACAGTGTTATAGACCATTTACACCAATTTGAAAACACCAATAGGAAAATAAATATATTACCTTTTTAAGGTACGTAATTAAGATGACAAGATATATTATTTTATTCACATCACTGTGCATGACATTTTGAAGTGCATTGCTTCCCAATTATATTCATGATAGAAATTTGGTGATGTAAGATTCTCAGTCCTAAAAAGTGTTTTCAAAATGTCTTCATAAAAAGCAAGATGAAGGAATACTGAAGAATATTACTAATAAAAAAAGCCATAAAAGAAATGTTTATTGATAAACAGTTGTAAACATTTTGAAGCATTGCCCATAAAGTTGAATCATTGGTATTCATATTTAGGGCCAGTCTAGACTGTTGGGCTCCTTTCAAGATGCTTTAAATGATATTTAGCTAAATAAATGTCAATAACACTCCCATAAAATAAGCCAAATTGTCAGTGCCTAAATACATGTGCATAACATGTATGACATGCGGTTTTGCTAAACTTAATTGTGAGTTATCAGCATTACTTTTCGTGTCTTTATGTCTAGATGCTACACCATGGGTTAGAAACTTAGTCAGGTTATATGAGGCCAGAGGCAGATGTAATGATGAGATGATAAGGCTTTGGAGTCCACACCATGTTACACATTCACTGCATGGTTGTTGTCTTTAACTTGCCTCGGCATAGACACCGGAGTACAAGGAGGCACCCACCTGGAGAGTGCCTGGCAAACCTGGGACCTTCAGCAGAGCTGGCCAATGTCCATTTCTCTTATTCTTTAAGAGATAGCTCACCTAGTGATGAGCGCGGAAAACATTATTCTCAATGCAATAGGTTTTTGTCAAAACAACATCTTTAGACTAGAAAACATGACATATGAGATGGTCACTTATCAAAGTAGTCAAAATGTGGGTTTGGCTGACATTTTCACCCCACTGACCAACTCCTTATCCCTTTTAACGAGAATTTCGTTTGGAAGTGACACCTTGACATTTTCTAGTGACAGACTCGTGAAAATATGGCACAATCCGCGAGGTGGAGCTTCAGTAGTGACAGGTAAGATCGATAGAGGGCAGCACGAGCATGACCGCTAACATTCTTCTGGGCCACAGGTAATTCCAGCCAAATCAAAACCTGTCTTCAACTGGCCACTGGCAACAATAGTAACGGCCAAGATCTGGTCAGTAGCAAACTTTTACCTGACCCTGACAGGAAAATTGATAGGTTTGGCATTGCATCAAATACCTGATCTGTAGGGTTCTCAGGTGAATGACCTGAAGGCAAATATCTCAAGATCCAAATAATGTGTAAAAACATGTTCATATGATCACAGATATAATTTTACACATTACTCAGTATACTCCTTACACGAATTCTTGTAAAATGCTTTTTGTACACTGCTTTTTGTCCATTCTTAAGACACTAAAGTTACTGGGAAAAGGATTGAAGTTTTTCTTGACACAATACATTAATTGTCATACTAATACATTCAGGTAGGTGTCAAGAAGGGAAAAATCAGAGTTTAATACAACTATTATATTAAGTTTCTCCCTTTATACAAAATAGAAAAAACAATTCTATGTAAAAAAAGTATATATTACTTAATTAGTTAATATGACTTACGCATGACCGCTTAATGACTCTGTGTTTTAAATGTCACAAAAGCTTAGGCAAATGAAGTAAGCTTAAGCAAATGAAGTAAGCGAGAAGGGAGGGAATGGCACTACTGAAGTCTGTTTGAAACTACAAATATTAGTAATGTTGTTAAAACTATCACTTATGATTATATTTTTAGTTGTCTGACAGGTGACACAAAATGAAGTAAAGGCAACTATTCTCAAAAAATAAAAATGCTGCTAGTTACATCCTAACATTTGTTGTACCTTGGACTAAACAGTTTAGTCCAAGGTTTTACTTGGTACATGTATATGACAGGCTGACACCGATATTGGCTGATTAAAGGGGTGCCATGGGATTACCCTTCATGACAACATAATACATGCCCACTGCACACCTTGACCTATTAATGGGTTACCAATAGTTTTTATGGCTTTTTGGCCACATAAATCACTTAAGCCTGTTGGTGTGTTGGCAGGCTGATGCAAAACTCAAGTTGACCTTGATCTAAACAAGATGTCCAGCTACTGACCATGAAGTCCTCCTCCCCCAGGGCAACCAATGGTACCCTTTACCCCCCTCTAGGGTGGTGCCTTTGCCCCTTCATGTAGTTGTCTGTCATTCTGATGCATGTACTGACAACCTTAGCATACCTGTCGAAGTGTTCGTTAGAACTTCTTTAAGTGAGGTGACTACAATGCTATAGGTTGTAGTTTAATTTCAGTGCATGTGACTCCCACATACAAGAATGATGACTTGAATGATTCTCTTCAGACAAACCATGGAGTCACTAGTGACTCCATGGACAAACGCATTAATTTGATAGTTTTGGTAGGATTTCTCTTCAAACTTTCATACAATAAAAGTTGTATACCAGTTGTATACCAGATGGAGTATATGAAAGTGCATTTAAGAGCTAAAGAAAATGGAACTGTTTTTGGAAATATGAGGGTGAAAAAACACTTAATGAAACCGAAAGTTTGAATAACAGGAAGGTAACCTTACTTTCGCGGTGGTAGTGAAACCAGGGTGGGATGTTCTCAGTATAATGAACCTGCTTTAATATTACCTCACTATAAAGACCACCTCATCATCACGACAACCCAATTTTGGACGTTACTGTATGCTTACCATTGTATTGTACCTCTCTATTAAGACCACCTCTCTATTAAGACCACCTCTATATTAAGACCACCTCTCTATTAAGACCACCTCTCTATGAAGACCACCTCTCTATGAAGACAACCTCTCTATTAAGACCACCTCTCTATTAAGACCAGCTCTCTATGAAGACCACCTCACTATTAAGACCACCTCTCTATTAAGACCACCTCTATAATAAGACCACCTCACTATTAAGACCACCTCTCTATGAAGACCACCTCACTATTAAGACCACCTCTCTATTAAGACCACCTTACTATTAAGACCACCTCTCTATTAAGACCACCTCACTATTAAGACCACCTCACTATTAAGACCACCTCTCTATGAAGACAACCTCTCTATTAAGACCACCTCTATTAAGACCACCTCTCTATTAAGACCACCTCTCTATGAAGACCACCTCTCTATTAGGACCAATACATTGGCCCCAATGTTTGTCTTAATGGCAATGTGTCTAGTAATACAAACAACATGACATACCCATAGGCCATGAGCAGACCAAAGACCATAAGAACATGTTTGGGGGGGGGGGGGGGGCATTTCATTGAAATTCATTTCTCCCAATCCCCTTCATCTATGCCCCTGGCTAAATGGCGTAAGCAGCTTTGGGTACTCATCGGGGGTAGAGGGTTACAACCCCCTAGCTATGGGGCAGCTTACATCTTAAGTAATAACACCTCAACCGAATCACCTGTTGGTCAAAGCATGGTCGAACTTCATGATTGGGGAAACTTGATCTTATTCAAAGCAGTGCAAGTATGGCTGGAATGTCAGTCGGTGTATTGGGTCTTATAAATAAATAACAGTTATTAAACATTTTCCTTAATAGCTGTACATTGGCACTACATTAAATTCACTAAATAATTCACTATAGTAAAACCCCACTTTAAGACCACCTCACTATTATGATCACCTCAATAATATACCATTAAGAAATCAGAATGTGTACCGATAGACTTATTCTTGGTACATTATTTTACCTTGCTAATAATTATTAAGACCACCTTACTATTAAGAATAAAAAAATATGTCTAATCCCACTTCAAGATGACATCACTATTATGACCACCTCACTAATATACTATTCTTGTTATCATATTTTACCTTGCTATTAAGACCACCTCACTATTAAGGCCATAATTCTTTCACTAAAGGGGTCTTAATGGCGAGGTTCAACTGATCTAATGCACTTGATACTTTTGGGTGCACACTTACTATAAGTATAATTTGCTCGAATTTAGGATATACCATTATCATGAATGTAATATGCTCAGCTATTCATCCACTCATTACTTTTGCCACAAGCTTACAATACATGAAATATGACCATCTTTTGACACAGCTCTCCTTATCTTTTGACATGTCAGCGGCCACCTACAGCATATCTGATGACACATAATTATCTAGACATGTCTGTCATGTACCAACACAAGCTGGAAACTGATCTGACCAGTATGCTGTGTTAAAATAGAACAAACATCTTGACATATATCATGTGTTACATGAACTTTGAAGGGTGAATTTTGGTGAAGGGTAAGAATTTAAATTTTCAACTTACCATTTATTTTTGTGTTGTTATTTAGGCCTAGGAATGTATTGTTTTACATTTGCGATGTGTTTTGTCATGTTTATTTCTTGATAAATTTGTGTCTTGTAGCTTGTGATGTATGAATGTGTTCTGTGTTTATGTTTATGGTATTTTAATGGTGAATTTTGGTAATATACATTGTAATTCTTTCGAGTGCACGTATAACATACTCTTAGCAGAAATGGCAAACTTGGAAGGATGAAAGATCTCAATGCACTTGCACAGCAAGAGTTAGTATGTTTAAGGCTAGCTTTTATGTTATATATATTTATCATATTTTGTGTGTTGCACATTTCTATGCAATAATTCATTGTGTACCACTTGATGATTTTCTTACATTTTATTATGTCTTGAAATATTCAAGGAGTGCACAGCAAACTTATTTATTATATTTTCCACAAGGATATATGTTTAGATTATTAAAATAACATCTGATTATATATCATACAAGATAAATTGTCTAAAACTTTTTTTCATCACCGATTCAAATATAGAATTACAAGTAAACTTTGTGACTGTTATGAAAACCCAAGTCCCTTACTTATCTATTCATTCCATCACGTCATTTTCATTTTTAATCGGATTATAACAAAAATGCCATTACTTTTTCCCTTTTCAAATACTATAGGAGGCGCCACATAACCTCATTACGCCCTCTAAGGGATTGCGCGGATTAGTGCATTAAAATGACACCAGGGGAATTTGCCTATCGTCTGACAGATCACATTAAGTTTTGAAGAATAATGAATTAAAGAGTTCATCAGTCTCTCACTAATGTGACAGCTGGGCCCGTGGGTGCATGATCCATCTTTGTGAAGTGCTAAATCTTAAGGAAAATGGAAATTGCAAGAAAATGGAAATCGAATTTACCCCAAAGTGAGGGTTTGTAAAAGCGCCATGTGCATAATCGATGAAGAGCGTGTTACGATATTTTAGTGGAATTCGCTCAACACGATCATAAACAACAGTGCCAACAATAAATCACATTACTAGAAAATGTATCAATTAAAAGTTTATTGAATCAAATTTGGTCCTATTGTATCATTTGGTTTAATTGATTTCTCAATTCTTTGTATCTGTCATTTGGTCAAACTTTGGCTGTATTTACCCATTCCATGTAGGTTTTCAATTTATTCCTCTTCTTTAATCACTTCTTTCCCATTTCTTTGGCTTTTCCCACGGTATAACTTCTTTGATTCCTTATTTGGTTACTTTCTTGGTTCCTTTGTTCCTTCCTCCATTCCTTAGTTCCTTGATTCGTGTCCTGCACTCCTTGGGTCCTGTCTTGGTTACTTGGTTACTTGGTTACTTGGTTACTTGGTTACTTGGTTACTTGGTTACTTGGTTACTTGGTTACTTGGTTACTTGGTTCCTTGGTTCATTGGTTCCTTCCTTCGTTCCTCTGTTCATTCCTTCCTTTCTTCCTTCCTTCCTTTCTGCCTTCCATCCTTTCCTTGCTTCCTTTCTTTGTTTCCTTCCTTTCCTTGCTTTTTTGCTTCCCTTCCTTCCTTCGTTCCACATCTTTCTGGTTTTTTTTTTTTGTAAATGAATATATATTTCATTCTGCAAGTCTGTCTGTGCTTCCATTTAAATAATAACCTTCTTTCCTTACCTCTCTCTTTTCACTTGCATTTCATCTCTTTTACCACCCCCCCCCCCTATATTCTCTTATACCACCCCCCCCCCCCTTTTTGCATCTTTCATTCCATACAACCTCCCTTTCCTCAGCAACAATAAACCAATTTATTCTTTCGCCTGCATGAATCTTACATGAAATGGATTGCATTAAAGCTTAACACTCTTTCATGTCCTGATGGAATACCCAAAAGATCCAAGCCGTTGAGGATCCAATTCTTATTTGAGGTAGAACCCTCTTTGTATACATGTCAATCACCCCAGACAAGGGCTTTCATAAACTGGGTCAAATGACCTTATGACCTGGCTTTGGGAAGCACCCCAATACAGTAGAAACCCCGTTTTTAGGTTTACAAAATCTCAAAATTGAGGCTAATATTTTAAGATCTAACTAAATTTTGTAGCATTTTGATATTATGATACATTTTACTTTGTGATTATGTTGGGGCGAGTAAATGACCCCACCCATTACATGAATATGTAACATGGTGTGGACTCCAAGCAGCCTTATCATCTCATCATTACGTCTTCACTAGCAGCCGATCAGATGAGCATTAGTGGTTCGTATAAGCGAAAAAGAAATGCAATACCTCAAAATTAAGACCACCTCACTATTGAGGTCAGAAAATGATGAAGTATTACACAAGGGTGGTCTTAATAGTGAGGGTTAACTGTGCATGTAATGTCATGTATAACAAATGTCCTTTCTTATGAAACACTAATAACACTTACTATATTGAGTCCCTTATAAGATATGCATGAAAGGGATTTTCAACTTAAATGACTTCTTTGTGATATGATGGAAAATTGCTAAAACCTGTAAGATCGTGGGTTATAGAAATTGCTTTCATATTAAATGTATTATTCATTTCTGTGTATTTGACTGAATTTGTGTATTTTATTCATATACTACAGACCACATACTGAGACTCATAAAATGTTGTCACATCCATTGAAATGTTGCTGCTAATATTACCCTATGATTGTAAGTCAGTCTAGCTAGTATGCAACATTAATCATGTACCATGAAAAACTATACATGTGGGAAGTAGAGGTCATTGACCTTCTCTGAGGAGGGAGATAAATATAATGTTATTGCTTGTGCCTATTGTGGGGCTTGTAGAAATGATTTATAACTTATACTAAAGTAAAATCTCATATTATCAAATTAGGAATTATATCTCGCCATTTTCTTTTCAATTCACCAAAAAAAAAGAGTTTTTAACGTTGTTAATCAACTCGTTTTTATCAGTGGTCAGTGTAGTAGACATACATATTGTATAAATAAGGTCAATAAAATTACCAATCTAATTGTGAAAATATTGGACCATTAAAATGGAAAACAACAACACATTTTTATTGAGGAGAGATGTCTTTGCATCAGGAAATTAGGACACACTGGAAATCTCCTAGAGTCGCTGATTAATCAATTAAAGTAGATGTCCTGTTAACTTCTCAGTATTTTGACTGCCTAGAATCAGTGAAGTACTTAACTCCCTTAAATACTTAAGTTTTCGTCAACTTATCTTAATCTAATAAGTTAAATATCTTAATCTAATAAGTTAAATAGCTTTAATCATGACTTCAGTAGAAATATTTTAGTGCAAACTAATACCCTTTAACCTGCTTTTCTGTGTCCTCATTTTATCTATTTGATAAAAGTTGGCTATCTCAGCCCATTGTGTATTTTCGTTTCAAGGTTTCTGCAATTTTACCCTTTGATTTCCTTGACCAGTTGATTCCTCTCTTTCCTCAATGTCATTCATCTCAATGTCAAGCTGTCAAGGTCGTTTCAAGTTCAGTGGGTGTGACAGAATGTCCTCAAGGTCAAGTAACTCTTCAGGGTGTGAGACAAGGTCGAAGTTCATGAACCTAGTTCGCGTTAAATCCCTAGAGGTCAGCACAAGTTCCTTGATCTTTCCGCTAGGGCAGTTTAAGTGGGAATTCTTCGATCTCAAAAACTGTCAAGGGGTCAAAAGGTCAAATCACCATTCCCATATCATGTTTCTCTCCTCTGGGAGAGGTTAATATCCTTACCCACTGAAACAGCATGTCAACAACATTCTATGGGGCTAATTTGAGTCGGTATCAGGTTAATTCTGCTAACACCACAACTGAATGTAAGACGAATCTGGCAACAGGTGACATTATTCCAAGATTCACTTGGAAATATAGAGCAGAATGCACCTAAGTTTATTGAACGAAAATAACAAAAAACAATCTATATCTATCTATCTATCTATCTACCTATCTACCTATCTATCTATCTATCTATTGTATTGTATTGTACCTATCTATCTATATTTCTATCTATCTATCTATCTATCTATCTATCTATCTATTCTATCTAAGAACCAATTGATGATACTTCATTGGTGCAGCCGGGTGATCCTCGTCTTTAGAGGTACTGACAGCACATTCGAGGGTCCTAGGTTTAATTCAACGTTCAAAACATCTTGAATTGATTTAACAGCATGCCTGACCATATCATCATTGCGTCTGCCACGTGCATGTGACATGTAGTCATATGCTTCCTAAATGTCAGTGAGAAAAGTCTTGCTTCACTGATGTGCTGCTTTAGTAGGATTCGATCCCACAACCAAACCTAAGCACAACCATAATGTCCAACACTAAAACCACTAGAACATGAGGAAATGTCCTCTTTACTGAAGCACCAATTTGCTGACCAAACCTAATTCCCAAAATCTTGCCTTTTAATCGAATTCTTGGGTCATGGTTTGACTGATTACTTGAGCAATCACTTAGGTAATCTTGTGGCTATCTGTAGCTTTCCGGACTAGTGACTACATAATAACCTCGCAATTAGGACCACACACTATCAGTCACACCTCGCTTATACGAACCACTACAGTACATCCCAATAATGCGGTTTAAGTGTACCATAAAAAGGTCAATAATTTAGGAAACGTAGAAATCGATATTGAGACCACTCGAATGATCCAAAAACTCTGGTCGTAATACTGGAGTCTGACTGGATTGAAAACAATTAGAAGTTTCTTTGAGTAGCTGGTGCAGTTTATACAGGAGACCCTGCCGTTTAGTTGCATTGTATACTACTCTATTGAAGGATGGATTATCCATTGATGGAGGCTTGGGCAAAACAGTTTGAGGAGACATTGATAAATACTGGAACTATAGATGAAGATGTATAGCATATTGTTTGTGAAGTGATGTGCAGGCAGAATGACACAAAAAAGCGGTGGTAGAGTCTAAAGCTTTATTAGCACGCGGTGGCAGACCGGTGAATCTGAAATTGTTACAAAAAATACAAACTAAGTATAAGACACACATAAAAATGGACAGACAGGACAGACATAATGGACAAACAGACACCTATAGATATACTAACATCAATACAAATTCATCTGTCATCCATTACAAGTTTACCTTCTATATTAAATAGACATTAACTAACTCATAATACATACAGATACATGGCTTACTATCACAATCACTTAAGTGTCATTTACATTGTAAATTAAACATAGAAAACAGTGCAATATAATAATGAAAACTTACAAACATCAATAGCACTCCAGGCCATCCACTACTAATGCCAGATCAGCTCACAAAACACTCCAAGTAATCATTTCCTTTGCAGCTTGTATAAACATAATAAATATCCACTTCCTTGTAATATTCAATTTAAAATAGCTTATAAAATGGTCCTTTCCCTTCAGCTGTTCATTGCAAACTCCATATCCTCCTGGATATCTCACATTCAACAAACTAAAACAAAGCAGCTTCACACCTCTCACATCCTGAACCTTGACACAACAGCTTTCACTGGACTGTGTACAACATTGTTTGTTGTATTGTATTGTATTGCCTTGTTTTATTTTGTATTATAATGAATTGTATTGTAGTGTAATGAATTGTATTGTATAATAATGTATTGTATTGTAGTGTAATATATTGTTTTGTATTGTGATGTATTGTACGGTACTGTATTGTATTGTAATGTTTTTGGTATTTCGCATTTCTGCTTGTAAATGTCAATCTCTTTGTGCTACTGGGTCTGAAGCTTAGTCAGCTAATATGACCACCTGCCAGAACTGGCAGATGTAATGATGAGATGATAAGGGCTTGGAGGCCACACCATGTTACACATTCACCCCATGGGTGGGATTTTTACTTGCCTCAGTATCGACAATGGGAATCTTAGTCAGCATATATTTGACCAGCTGATAGAGGCAGATGTAATGATGAGACCATTAAAGTGTTAGAGTCAACTCCGCATCATCATAATTTTGTCAACAAAATTTTTTTTTAAACAATTATAAATTTTATATTATAAATTGACTTAAAGATATGATATATGTGCTTTATATCACATTTGTTTATTTATTACTTTGTATTTTTGCTACTTTTATATTTCCTTTATCCTATGGTCAGTTTAATCAGAAGGGGTGTAAGAAAGACTTACTACAAATGCTCCTTTGGGGTAACAATCCCAAATGACCTTAGCTTTAGCGTGACCTTGGGTCAGGGACACTGACAAGCCCTTGTGTTGTGAGGTCCTTTAGCCCTTGACAAGTGGGAGGGCCTATAGCCCACTAGGTCCTCTGGGAGCGACGTCACGGGACTGGCCACGCCCCCTTTTGGTCACCCCCAAGGGTATTTGAAGGGCATATGGGTATCTTAGATCTTACCCCTGTTGTCCTAGCTACTGTAGTCAGAATAAAAGTTACTGAGGTCTATATGATCTTTATCAAAGTTATTAACTTTGATTTATATATAATATAATTGACTTAGTAGTGGAAATAATAAATGTCTAAAATGTCTTGCAGTAACCTGGTTAAATGTCATCAAAAGTCCTATTAACATGTTAAGACATATCATGATACAGCCCAGATTGCTCAGTGAGGAACTACAGGTTAATAGCTGGCCAGTGCCCTAATATGATCAGTTACAATTTTAAAATGCTCCCTGATTTCATCTGTTGAGCAGTTGCACCACTGAATCAGTAGGGTTTCTCAAACGTACATGTTTGAAGCATCAACTTTTTGATTTGCACTAAAAGCCTGAAGAAGTAAATTTAAGAAAATTACCTTAGTTCCTTTTAAGAATTTAATTCATCTATTTTTACAACAGAAGCTGCTTTACCAGGGAGACATAATTTGTTTCAGCAAAATCTGGCATGAAAACAAGGTGACCATAATATGGCACCGGTGTCCTAATATTGTCAATGTGAGGTTACTTGTTTTGACAGGCTGTATTTTCTAATGTTTAACAAATATTTAGTTATTTTCAATAATTTTGTAAAGTGAAATAATTATGCTTAGCATATTGATAGCTCTATTAAACAAAAACCTGACCATAATAGGGCACCATATGTTAGACATTTTAATCAACGGCAAAAGTTATGATGAGTTGATAAAGACTGAGAGGCTTGGACTAAAGAATGGATCTTTCAGTTGTATAATGTTTTGATTGCACCGTGCCTTGTACTCGGGTGTCTATGCTGAGGCAAGTAAAAGACCCCACCCATGGGATAATTGTGTAACACGGTGTGCCTAATCATCTCATCTTTATGTCTGCCTCTAGCTAGTCATATAAGCTGGCTAAGCTTCAGACCCGGTAGCATTGAGACATTGAAACATACGACGCTATCAGAGGCAGACGTCATGATGAGACGATAAAGGTTGATTGACAAATATACTGTTAGAGTGGGCCTTTTAGCTGCCTCAGCATAGACACGTATTTGTGGTTACTATCAACACTAATATTGTGGGATAAACCACAGCACTTGGTACTTTTGCCACCCTCTTCAACTGGGAAATCAAGTCCCTAATCATCGCTCATTTCAGTTACGTAACACGTCTCAGTTTACGTCTGTGATTTCTCAGGGGGGTTGTACCCTTCCCGGGGTTAATAGTGCTATCAGAATTTATAGCATTTGATAGAGGACATTCCAACTTTGAGCTTATCCAAATATACCAAGTCAATCAAAGACAGGTGAAGTTTTAGCCATGGCATGTTGGTTTAAACTGTTTCTTTCCTTCCTTCCTTCCTTTCTTACTTTCTTTCATTCGTTCTTTTTTTCTTTCTTCCGTTTTGTTATGAGAATATTTGTTTGGTAAGTATAGATAAGCTAGCAAGCAAATAATTAAGTAAGTAAGTAAGCAAACAATTATGTGAGTGAGTAAGTAGGTAAGTAGGTAAGTAGTAAGTGAGTAAGTGAGTAAGTGAGTAAGTGAGTAAGTGAGTAAGTGAGTAAGTAAGCAAATAATTATTTATTTAAGTGAGTTGAGTAAGTAAATAAGTAAGTAAGTAAGTAAGTGAGTGAGTGAGTAAGTGAGTAAGTAAGTGAGTAAGTGAGTGAGTGAGTAAGTAAGCAAATAATTATTTAAGTGAGTTGAGTAAGTAAGTAAGTAAGTAAGTAGGCAAGCAATTATGTAAGTGAGTGAGTAGGCAAATAAGTAAGTAAATAAGTAAACAATTACCTAAGTAAGTATAAGTAAGTAAATAAGTAAGTCTCACAATTAGGACTAACTTAAGCTGGCCTTTAGAGCAAAATCAATGAAGTAATGTTTATAGAGTCAATATTACAAAAGCTTATAATTAGTTATTTAGCCGTATTTGAGATGTGGTCTCAGTAGGTAAACATCTCAAGTTTTGACCATTATGAAATACTTTATTCTTATAGTGACCATTGCAGCTCTTTAGAGTAGTGTGGGCTGTGAATGACCAAGAATTAATTTCTTGCAAGAAAATCAATTTAGCTTTGGTCTAAAAGCCTCAAGCTGCTCACACTTGATAGCCAAAGCAGCTTGGAGGGTGGGGGTGTCTTATACTGTGGCACCTCACAATTAAGACCACCTCTGTAATATGTCAGAATAACTTAAGTGATCATAATATCATTATGATATAAATTGTGGAACTATCTGTACTCATAATTATGCAGTTTATTTTTCTAATGGGCTTTTAAAATGATTTTGATACATTTATAAAGATGGAAAGGGGATAATCATTATAATTGATAAGTTGTCTACTGTACAGCTAGCTAATCTTTATTCGCGAACTTTTCAGTAAGTTATATAATTAGTTTATGAGCCCAGTTACCTGGTTATCAAACCAAACTCAGCTGAGAGCAAATCAATTATACCCCTTAATGTTGACTTAGTCTTAATTATGAAACTATTTGACCTCAGTTTTAGCATTTCCAATAAGTCTTAATATCACGTGGTTTTAATTGTGGGGTTTCATTGGGCCTAATTGAAACATTGCAATATATTGTGCTTGGGCACAAGCATTCACTAATTTCATCCATTCGACCCATCAGAATTGACATTTGCAGATCCTCCCAAAACTGAGATATGATAAATGATTGATGACTTAGGGCAGAGGGCGTTGCCCTCACAAAAGACCTTCTGACCCTTAAAGAAATCAGCAGAGAGCGCCATCAGTCTCTTGGGTGAAAGGTCCTTTAAGGGGTTGCTGTTTTGGGTGGATGGCCTCATGCTGTTCTGTTATCCCATGGAGACAAGAGTAGACCATGGTTATCCTATGGTACATGGCCAAATGAGCCACGTGCGTTTTCCATGAGAAGGATTAAGGCATGGAAAATGCATGGTTTTTAGCTAATTATAATGAGGCAAAAACCATAAGTTTTCTGTGCTTTTATCCAAACGTATGGAAAATGCACGTGGCACAATTGGCCATGTAGATCATGGATCCTCACATATAATAGTTCACATATGTGCAAAATTGTTTTGTTTTGTAGCTTATATATATATTAATCTACCCTTTGTGACAAGTCAATCAATGATATAAATGACGCAAACGATTGTGCATATTGAAATTATCTCATTTCTTCGTATATGTAATTCTTCCAGAATCCAGAAGGAGACGTAATGATGAGATGATGAGACTTGTGGGGAATTACATCGTAAAGAAAAACATGGTGTCAAACCTTGGACTAAACCCTTAGCCTGTTACTTGTGTTGTGAAGTCATAATAAGAATGTAGAAATCTGATACTAAATGTATGCATTTTAAAATTGAAATACTTTATAATTGGTGAAACTTTGCATTTCTAAATAGACAAACAAACA
This sequence comes from Alitta virens, assembly GCA_932294295.1. Classification (NCBI taxonomy): domain Eukaryota; kingdom Metazoa; phylum Annelida; class Polychaeta; order Phyllodocida; family Nereididae; genus Alitta; species Alitta virens. The sequence continues at coordinate 37,686,914 of OW028580.1, forward strand.
TTAACACCAGTTTGACAGCTTCTGTTCTTATCTATGGTTGCCATGGATTCAAGGTAATTAACAAAATAAGGGCAAATTAGTGTACCCCTCAATTTCACCCTAATTGTAACCTTTTGCCCTGTATGGGGTGAAATTTCACAGATAACAAAATCAATCGCTTAGTTTGATTAATCAATGACTATTCAACCCCAGACTATACAGTTTCCTTCCTTATCACTAGGTGGCCCACAGTCATTATTTTACTCCATTTCTTTCCCAGCATTCAACTGACTTCCACCCTTCTCTGATTTCAAGGTCTTTAGCCTGTTTGTCAAGTTTTTCTGCAGTTACCCTATCAAGGTTTTCTTACAATATTCAAGCTGTTTGTTTGCCACTGTAATTTAATGGCCTAATCACAAATGTTTATTTGTCTTACATTCACCAGAGAAAAGATATGATTAGCCCTTAAATTGGCTAGATTAGCCCAAAGGTAGATTTATATGACATTTGCCATTAAGTACTTAAAAACTTCCTCTATAAAATGGGTCTAAATAATTACATGCATTCAAGTTTCATATTATTGTATTTGAAAGATATAAAATGGCCAGAAACCAGATGTATCGTGGACTATTATATACTTTATGCAGTACCTTTATAATTAGATGCTCAACACACACAAACACGGTTTCATGGGTTCAAAGCATTTCATCGTTACACTTGCCTTAGTAGTTGGTCATGTAATTTACCAGAATTATGCACTGAATATCTCTTTTGAGTTCAGAACTTCAGAGATATGGACTCCGTCTACACTGACCCCAAAAATTAAGTCCCTTGTACACATGGCTAATGTACTACTTCAAAGTAAGAGTACTTCTTGATGTCCTTGAGAAACAAAAAAGAGAACAAAAGAAAACCTATGCAATTTGTGTAGGAAATACTATGGTAATATACTTGGCATTTGTATAACTAAGAATACAAGTCATTAACGCATAGAAAATAAGTATGTATTTGAAGTCAAACAGCTGTACTCAAAGTCATTAACACATGCTTACTCTGTGATCCAAACCTTCAGTGATTGTGTATTGGCATGTTCACTCTAAATAAATACGTAGACACACATTATATTTAATTGTATGTTGATGGTAGCAGATGCACACTGGTTGTCAACATGCAAAATGAGAGTTAAAAACCAATTCCCTGTACCCGAAATGCTACTTTAAGTCTAATTACAAACTTTGTGATTATTGATGATACTTATGATACTTTGGTATCGTTTGTACTCGGTAATTGCCAGTCAGGTACTTTGTAATTTAAAGAAGTCTCTCATTCTAAATAGATGAGTAGTATATACGTGTTGTGGTGGAAAAATGTTTCTGTTCTGCACAAGATTTTGGTATAAAAAACTAATTTTTATTTTAAAGTTTATGTATATCTGTGTAAGGTCAATGGAAACTTATGATTTTGATTGTCTCTGCATAGTTATTAATATTTTGGTTATAAATATCAACAAATTTAATACAATTAAAGAAACCGTATATGGTGTCCAAAAAATGTTTTTTCCCCCACTGTTCACCAATATAAGTTGTATTGAAATGACCCCATTCCAAATCTGTGATCCCTTGTATTGAGAACACCTATTAAGACATGCATATGCTCCCAGTGGGAGTTTAAATCTCGAATAACAACAAAAAAAAAAAGATATTGCTGAAATAAAAATACAACAAAAACTTTGAGCTGGTTGATATCTTTAAGTAAAGATTTTAGAAATGTAGGATTAAAAAAAAAAAAAAAAAAAATATATATATATATATATATATATATATATATATATATATATATATATATATTTATTTATTTATTTATTTAAACATGTAGTCGTGCCAAATTACTGCCCCCTGCCAATTACATATACCCCAAACTTGCATGTGTTTCTTATAATTGCACAAAACAGTGGAAATTGGCACTTGTAATTGCTTTTATCAAGTTGAGCTGTCAAATGGTTTGACAGCCATGACAGTTGCAAAAATACCGTTAATCAGTACAAGCTATTTGGTTGACTCTAAGAAAGCATCAGATAACCCCCATGGAAAGCAAAACAGCTGGGACAGAGTCCAAAGCCTTGGTATAAGCAATAGATAGATAGATAGATAGATAGATAGATAGATAGATAGATAGATAGATAGATAGATAGATAGGTAGATAGGTTTTGCTGTATTGTGAAGCCAGACATGTCGTGCAAAAATCTTGTCACTCGAGGTGGTTAGTTAGGCTGTCCAGTTTGACCGTTGACTGACCAATCAAGATAAGACGGACAGACAGGTGCCTGCCCAAAGGTCAAACTGTAATTATTGGGCGGAAAATTCACAAACCCAACTAGTAAATTGCGTGCAAGTCAAAATATTGCTATTTGAAATAGTGGTGAAAATAATTCTATAATCTGCACGTTTAATTTGAATTAAAATAGCATACAACTTACAGCATACAACTTTCAACTGAATTAAAGAAACGTTATTTTGTGTGTTTTTTAGTGTTTACAGGTCAGTTTGTATTTCTTAACTTTTTTTCTTCTTTTCTTTTTCCTTATTATTTATTTCCTTCCTTTTTATTAAATTTTTCATATATTGATTAGTAGGCCCTGTGTGATTCTTTCTCATCAGTATTTCTTCCTTTTCTGTCTTTCTTCCTCTCTTTCTTTCTTTCTTTCTCTCTATGTGCCTGTCTCTATCTCTGTCCTGGGACCAATTATCTTTGACATTCACGTGACCTTGAAGAGAATAACCTTTGACCTTGACCCCTTAATTGTGACCTTGACACCTGAGATGGCACGCACAAGTCATGCTCCGCTCATGAAGTTATCAGGGAGTGACAACGTTCATAAATATTTAAACTACAAGAACAGAGAAACATGAAATATTATTTTTGCCTTTTTGACGTGTTAAATTATTATTGAGAAATAAAATACAAGATATTACATTATATTAGCTTAAAAAATCGAGGTACAAAAAAAGAAGAAATTAAAATGATTGGTAAAAAATATAATTATACTAACAAGACCGTATTAAATATTAAAAACCAATAACACCATATAGTAAAAACCAAAATATTAAAAACCAATAAGCCATGTCATATATTAAATATAATTTCATATACGTTTTACATCATAATTTATATATTTTTTAATGGCTTTAATTTGATTTGTACCTTCATGTTATATGAAGCGAAATAAAATCGTTTTTCTTATGTCCTATTACTACAATGTAATGTCATAGCAGAAGAGCATTTTCCCAGAAATGATGTAAAGGTAAAAGTTGTTATATATGATTGGAAAGAAAAAGACTATCAAAATCATTAGAAACTCTATATGCGGTCATCACTTTCCAATTAGATGTGGTAAATTGATTGACAATTGTCTTCTGACCCAAATTAAATATCTCTTATTACTTAGCAACTGCTTAGCAATCAAGAAGCAATTACAAGTTAAGTGACAGGTGAATGACCGGTCAAACAATGCCACCTTCAGTTAATATATACGTAGCACAATTGTGTTTTTTACATAATATTTTTTTACATATTTTTTCTTGACTTTACAGTTAAGGTGTTTTACTTTAAATCAGTGGTAAAATAAAGTGTATTGAATTAAGCAAAAGCACCCTACTATTAATATTAAGACAACCTCACCATAAATAAGACCTTTTTTTTTATATATATATAAATATATCTGTGTGATTTTAAAAACGAGACATTTGTAAGAATTTTTACTATTCAGTTTCATCACATTTTAAAATGTGATTCAGAAAGTGTACATTAAACCATAATTTCTCTGTATTGATATATATATACAGTAAAAACTCACTGTTAAGATATATTTGTAACATAAATAGCTGGTCTTAATGATGAGTTGTCTTAATTTTGAGGTAATAAAAAATATGTAATAACATATGAATGAAAAAGGTAAGCAGACAAAAAAATTGAATAAAAACATATTTTTTTTTTTTGCTTCTTTTGTTTTTATTTCTCTATTTCATATATCTTTCAAAACTGCACTCCAAACCTTTGACAAATTACGAGTAATCCCATTGCATTCAACAATTAAACGGGTGATAGCTGCCAGCTTGTAAGCGCGTGTTTTGAAACGAACGCCAGCTTTCTGCATGTTCAATTTCACTGTTGAAAGACCCGAAGACTTCAAAAAGATGTTGACAAATAGTTCTGAAACTATAGACGGAAGGGGTGGGAAATGTATGGCACTGTACTTGCTCTGAATTGCTATGGGGTAAAGGGGTGTTGAAAATTTGGGAGAACTGGGGGGGGGGGGGGGTAAATCGGAAGGGAGAGACACTGTCTCATGCTATTGGTACCTAGATTTCTTATAACCCTGTTCTTTCTTTTTTTCTTTCTTTCTTTCTTTCTCTTTCTTTGTTTCTGTCTTTCTTACCTTTTGTTTTTCATTCATTGCATACCGTAATATAATTTGCATTATTGACATTGCAACATAGTTTTACTACAGGTATGAATACAGTTTAAATTCAGGAAGTATTGTCTTGTTTAAATATTATCACCTAACTGACCAAGAACATTACAACTCGAAATGTATGGTTGAAATTTGAAATTATTACTGACTGGCAAAATTCTCCATGTCAAACTTTTGAAATACTGTGTGAAAATAAATACAACCTAACGTTATAATGTGTGCATGTCACTAAACCCTAAAACCTAAAACTGTCACGCACCTTATAAGCCCTACCAGTACCCCATAACAACCCTTGTTTTGAAGTTAAGGATCACATGTTTGTCGCCGCACTGGCTTTTTACACAACATATTTTTACCCTAATATCACATTAAGTTTTTAGGGTAATGACATTTTGGCATGAAATTCTCACATCAAGGGGTGAAGTTAAGATCCCCCTGACGCCTGTTAGTGACAAAATGACGATAAAAACACATACCGCCCTTTCATGTCTGTTCAGAGACATTTGGAATTGTTTTTGGATATGTGGCAGTGCTTCAATGTCTCAATGCTACTAGGTCTGAAGCTTAGTCAGCTTATAGGACCAGCTGCCAGCTCTAGGCAGACGTAATGATGAGATGATCAGGCTGCTTGGAGTCCACACCATGTTACACATTTACCCCAAGGGTGGGGGGGGGGGATTTTACTTGCCTCAGACAATGGATTCCATGCTCAGCCTATGACTAAAGAGTCGCTATACCAGCTAGGCCTCTGAACAATTTTTATATTTTTTTATGATATGCTGTCAGAATTGTTTATTGCCAATATATTACTCACGATTTTAGAAAAACTTTCCTGGAAATATGACCCTTTTCGTATCAAATAACATATTAAAGTATAAGCTTAATTTGAATTTTTTCCCTAAAATTTATAAAAATGTCTTCATGAAAACAAGATTTAGTCTCAAAAATAAAGGGCCTTAGATTATCAATAATTTGCTCATGGTTTCCATAACAACAATATTTTCATGCTGGCATGTTGTTGAATATTTCTTTCTTTTTTGGTCATTCTTTTCCTTACAAACAAGTGGATATATTTCCTTTCGACCGCATTACACATGCCATGCATATGCATATCTTTCTACGCCCTATTTGTATAAATGCGCCACTGCCAACTGATTTGTCATGACCGACTTACAGCCAATCTGTCTTGGTACACATGCGCGCACTATATTTGTCAGCGGATGATAGTTATCCGAGCCGTGTATCATTAGGCCCAATGATTCATATGCGCGTCACTTCTCGAGTCACGTGATCAGGCTGATGACAGCTCGAGATTTGCCGCGAGAACTCAACGAGAACAAGAGTTCAGACCAACAAGTTCTTCGAAGAAGAAAATTAATGATGAAAACTGCAGTATTTTATATTTTTACAGCTACTTGACTAACTTATATATTTTTTTCTTTCTTTTTATTTTCTTTCCTTTTCTTTCTTTCCATTGTCTTGTTTGCTTTCTTTCTTTCTTTTGCCTATCTCTCTTTCTTCTTTCTCTTCTCTTTTTCATCTATCTATCTATCTATCTATCTATCTATCTATCTGTCTATCTGTCTATCTATCTATCTATCTATCTATCTGTCTATCTGTCTATCTATCTATCTATCTGTCTATCTGTCTATCTATCTATCTATCTGTCTATCTATCTGTCTATCTATCTATCAATCTGTCAAATGGCAAATCTATCTGTCTGTCTCTATCTGTCTATCTATCTATCTATATATATCTATGTATCCATCTATGTATCCATATCTATCCATATCTATCCATATCTATCCATATCTATCCATCTCTATCCATATCTATCCATATCTATCCATATCTATCTATCTATCTATCTATCTATCTATCTTTATTTTTACCTGTTACCTCCTTGTTGCTCTGCTAGGGTGACAAATAATGTATCGTGTTGTTAGTACCCCGAAGTACTGGTTGTATGGGGGGTTGTTAAGGGGTGAAATACGACCAACAGGTAGCTAATGATCGTTAGCAACCCCTTGAACTTAAACAAAGGGGTCAGAGGCATTCCTTTGATAAGTAGGGTTAAACAAATAAACAATCTGTTGAAACAGTTAAGTACCTGAACAGGGTTTATTGGCTAAAGTGTGCAGAACTAGGTATAAGGTGTTATTCAAAATAAAGGATAGTTGTTATAGCGAGGTGGTCGTTATAGTGGGGGTCATATAAAACTGGTAATATCCAGAATAATTTTGCTTTAATTAAGGTGTTGCCTCATTGGCGAGGTAGCTCTAATTAGTGCTCTATTGTACTTAAAAGCATTTAAGGTTCTTGCACAGACTGAAGTTATTGTCCTTTGCTTTGGCAAGTAAAAGACCCCACCCATGTTTTTATTATGAGTGTGTTATATATATATATGCAGCTGATATAGAACTTCATTCAGTTTTGTTTTCACACTTTGCTTTTTATATCATGCAATGTTCACTTAGCAGTTCATTGTGCGCATGCTCAGTTCATTGTCCTATAGCAGAAATGTTTAGGTTACAGAACTTCAAGTAAGAATGTTTCACATGTAATATTACGTTATACAACATTGTTACCAACTTCACAGCATGTATATATACATAAATCGCAAAATAAAAAAGGTGTTCTAAGTTAGCAACTCCACTCATTTTACATTTAAAGCGCTTAAGCTTTTATAGCTCCTGGTCCATAAAACTATGCCGAGGCAAGTGAAAGGACCCCACTCATGAGGTAAAAGTGTGACATGGCGTGGACTGCTTATCATCTCATCATTATGTCTGTCTCTAGCAGTTAAGCTTCAAACCAGTAGCAAATTACTAGCAATAACCTCGATCGCTGATTCAATTAATTCATATGGCATTCGTTGAATGTGTCCACCTGAGTTTTATATTTAAAAGGTAACTTCCATTGATTAAAACTAAGTATATGGAAACATACCTCACTATTAAAACCAATAAAGAGGGCTCAGCCTGATGCGCTTGCTGCATGACCACGGCTGCTCGGCTCTATAGGAAGGGAACTGAGAAAGACTCAGGCTTGAACAGACCTGCCAAGGGTTTAATTGTGTATGGTTGGTTGAGCTCGTCCATGAGGCTAACACTCAAATCCCACTACATTAAGGATTTACATTTGTAACTGCTTTTAATTAATAATTGTGAAGTTCGAAATATGAAGTGTTCAAAGAATATTTTGTCATCATTGTACAAGTTATTATAAAATTAGGTCAGTTTCATTACTTAGCTACTTTTTGCGCACTCACTTACGATCAGGTACAAGCTGAATGTTCACCTGTTTCTTGGGGTCAATGACTCCTGTCTCGCGCAAATCTCGTTCAGTGCGTTAAAGTAAGGCGAGAATTGGTTCAGGTGACACAAATGAGCAATTACTGAGCAACCTACATGTTCGTGTTGTGGGTGGGTCCCATTTTGTGTCCATTTATTTCATTCGATGATCCAGTTCTGAGATAATCCAGGACAAAATGATCTAGTATAATCCCTTGACATCTCATTGGATAATTTATAGACTGTTCCAATAATATGAGCAATTTATAAATAAATACAAGTGATATACCTGTAAAGTTCTGTATGATTATAATTTTTTTTCTGTGAAGGGACTTTGATAGATAATTAAGGTCCTTTGACCTCGATTACTCTCTCCATGAGCTCTTATTTTCCATTACAGTCAGATAGGTTTATGTAAATGAAATGCTTAAAGTCAACGCTGTCAATTAAATGATGCTTAAGAAGATGTAAGAATTTTTGGTTTTTGTTTCTTTTTTTTCTTTTTAAGACTAAAGGTAACAAATAAAAATAAAATAAAGCGCAAATGACTAACTACTGTAGATTAATTTTTTTTCTCTCTTTTGTTACTTTTTTAATTTCACCACCACCACTACTACTATTACTACTACTACTACTACTACTACTACTACTACTATTACTACTACTACTACTACTACTACTACTTTTACTACTACTACTACTACTACTACTACTACTACCACTACTGTTACTACTACTACTACTACTACTACTACTACTACTATTACTACTACTACTACTATTACTACTACTACTATTACTACTAGTACTACTACTACTACTACTACTACTACTACTATTACTACTACTACTACTATTACTACAACTACTACTACTACTACTACTACTACTACTACGTACTATACTTCCTGCTCCTCCCATGGACTTCCTCAAGGCGCTACTTGATTCCCTATAGTAGCCATAATAAATAGTCAGGGCCGAGATAAGATAAGAAGGATCAAGGGACCAGATGATGCCTTATCAAATAGTTCCTTATCGTCTCTTATCATTTCTTATCTTACTGACTTACTGAAGGATTTGTTGACTATGTCAGAATTCCCTGAAGGATTTACCCCTTGATTGATGTTGCATTGAGGGGTGGGGTATTTGACTGACTGTACTGCAACATGATTACATAACTACAAACCAAGACTTGTCAAAGTCAAATTGTCAATATGGCTTTAATTAGTCCTGTTTAATTATGTCATCAGCCTCAATTTCGATTTCTTACAACAGAGCAGGTGGGTGGAATAGGGCTTTATAATAAGTCCTGTATTTCTGCACCTGATGGGCTAATTAGAACAGGCTTGGATCATGGCAATGAGATGATGGATGAAACAGCCATCCAACTTATTGATAACAACAGCCTGTGATTAAAATATAATTATATAAATTGGACTCGCCTATCACAACTATTATTACTTTCAGATGTGTTCATTAAAATAAGGAGACAAGAGTAGAAAACCTGGTTTCATTATATATGGTATTTGTAATGGAACCTCGATGTAATATCCCCATAGATATTTGGTGTAAATTTTGTCAATTTTTCTGTTGATTAACTCAAATTACATTTGTACCCTTTGCAAAACCATGCATATTGATTCAATAATTCAATGACGAAGGGTTGTTGTAGTTAAGGTTCATTATAATATAGATAAATGTTTATGAAGTCTAATAGATGAATGGTCATATTAATGAGGTGATCTTAAAGTCATATTAATGAGGTGATCTTAAGGTCATATTAATGAGGTCATCTTAAGGTCATATTAATGAGGTCATCTTAAGGCCAGTTTATTGGTTACCTTATTAGCAAGATCTATACAACAAACAGTGTTTTAGACTGTTAGCAAACTACAAACATTTGTTGTTCGGCCTTCTTTAAGATTCTTTGTAAATTTTCTGCTGTTCTTTAGTATCTTATGTACATACCACATACCTTACTTTATTAAACAACAGAAAGTCTAATTGTAAACTATATTTAAAGTGTTACATAACTTTCTAACTAATCCTCAACGTGTCTTTACAAAGTGTCAAACTCAGCTTGCCTAAAACCCTTTTTGAATAAAGATGGCATTTTCGGGCAAGTCTAAAAATAGAAACGACAAATAAAAGATCAATTTGGAGGGTAGTTACATCACTTAATCACCCTTAGCAGGGTAAGGAAAAATCTAAATACCCTTTGTGACTAAAAGGTATTGTCAAAAGGTAATTGGTAAGTGCACCCTAAACCACTAGGGATCCAAACACCCCAAAATAAGAAGCTCCGCCCCCTCTTTACTTTACCCCAGCTGCCTACCACTGAAGAATGATCATGATTTTCAATCTTACTGTTTGCAGAATTTACTCTATAATCAGTAAAAATTGTATGTTGTTCATGAAATGTTTAATTACTGCTTAGTAATGCTGACTGATGTATGTCATTTGTTTATTCAGAAAAAGTGTTCCTTCCTTCCTTAATTCTTTCCTTCCTTCCTTAATTCTTTCCTGCCTTCCCGCCTTCCTGCCTTCCTGCCTTCCTTCCTGCCTTCCTTAATTCCTTCCTGCCTTCCTTCCTTCCTTCCTTGATAGTAAAACACAAGTGCATTATTCATGATCATATTTGTCCTGAAGAAAATAAAATCTTCTAATTCCTTCATCCTTCTTTCGTTCTTATTCTAAAGCATTCCTTCTTTTATCATCAAAAAAGTTTATTGTTCATCTCAATTGCTCAGACACACACGTGCTATGCAACATTTTTGATCCTCGAAGGAGAAATATTTGTTGCTACTAAGACAAATGATAATTTCTAAAATTTCTGAAAAAATGCATCACTCAAATTAGGTAATTAATCTTATGAAGGAAATATATCAAATTTATTGACAGTTTTAATGGCAAATATAGAATTTATTTTGAGTCCTACAAAGTTAAGTAAACAAATCTAGAGTATACACAGCTTACCCTGGCAGAGTGATAAATAGGCCTCAGCAGATTTAGTTGAAAGCAAGGACCTTGGTTGAAAGAGGCCTACATTTAAGAAGGACCTCTGATGGATTAAACTTCCCCCAGACCTACAGATTAGAGGGAGCTTTCAGATCAAAGGGAATTGTAACTATTGCTGGGGACAGATTTGGAACAAAGACCTTGACACTGATTGAAAGGTGCGCCATCCCATAATGTATTGAATAGTAGCACTAGCCACCTAGCGGGTCCTCTGGGAACTACATTGTACACTTTTAAAATTAAGCATCGCCCTTAAGGTTGACCTCGATTTTAAGGTCGTCTTTTAATTTGAGATACACTTTAACAAAACTATGTCAACTAGTCATGGTCTTATGTTATTTTATAATTTTAATAATTAAATATATAATCAATGAGGTTAATTCATTACTGGGGCAGTTTTTGTAGGCCTAATCCTGAGTTGTGGAAATTTGGCAATTTTACGAAATATCTTGGGAATGAATTTACCACCACTAGGTCCAAACTGCATGAATATATCTCATTCTCAGCAAAATATAAGGGAATTAAAAGTAAAATAAAAACAAAATTCTGCCGGTGTTGGGATTCGAACCTACGACGTTTGGATCGGCCCAGTTGGTAATGGAATCCATAAGAAAATCTATTAAAAATCCATTATATAAATAAAACAACATGTAATAAAACAATTTCAACAATAGAACAGTTTATTAATAAAATGACAAAAAGGTCAGATTGCGCCAGGGGTCTTACTGGGGCTTTCTCGTTCGTCGAGATCACCCCACAAGCAGCCAGTGTGGCTGTCTTGTTACACGCTTCGAAGTAACCCCTTGGCCGCGCTGACCCGGAGTACATTCAATGAAATTCTTGGGGTCAATCTTGAGGTCGCTAGTGGTGCCACCTAGGCAGCAGACGAATTCTTGTCAGTGCTAATTCTCTCGTTAAAGCAGGATTTTTACATATTTAGTTTGAATTCATCTGAAGTATATATGTAAATTTTAACTTCGGAATAATCATAATATTTTTGGCGACTGACTAGTCATTGACTAAAGATGAGCCTACAAAGCTATTTATAGACCTTCAGCAGCTGACCAAGTTTGGTTCCCGCAGGTGGCGTGGCAGTAGTATTGGCGCCCCTAGGAGGCTGGCATGAATGAAACAGATACTTAGATAGTACTTCTAAGCTCTCAGATTGTTTTCAAATAATTATTTTCATTGTATAAAGATTAAGCTAGCTGTAGTAAGAAATGTATGCTTGTTAATAATACAAAGATTACAAGAGGATCATTCACAATGATTATTAAATTTATTGGCCATCCTCGCGGGCAATTGTGAAGGACCATATTCCAAGAATAATAATATAATTTTCCATCGATATATTTATTAAATAACATTTTAATGTAACTTTGTTATTACTGTGTACACATTTAAAGTGTATTTGATTAACAATAATATATATATAGGCCTAGTTATGAATAGAGCCAACTGAAATTTGTGTTTTCATCATTGTAAATTTTTGTCAAACCTTATACATATGAAGAGATATATATATTACATAAACTAAGCCTATATCGAATAAATAAAAAGATAACAGGCTGTATGAAAACTACAGTAGGGCTACAACTGTGATTCTCACCAAACAATTGGACTGGTACAACACGATTTACCTTTTAACAAAAGCTTTTATCCACCCTTTACTCCTGTTGTTTTAGGGCGTATGGGCGGCTTTTTTTCTGTTATGAATTATAAATATGGGTCATGGGGTCATTGACCTGACCTAGATCCAGTGACCTGTGCTGGGACAGGGCGATTCATCACTGTATGTGGGTATTTTACCCCACCCTGTATGTAGGCCATTACCAGGCCTCTGATCTTTACCTTGAGGCTTAAAAAAAAAAAGGCAGTGCTCAAACATGGTCACTCATGAGAAAATGGACATTCACTGGCCTTGTACTCAGTGTCTATGCTGAGGCAAGTAAAAGACCCAACCCATGGGGTAAATGTGTAACATGGTGTATACTCCAAGCAGCTGTATCATCTCATCATTACGTCTGCCTCTGGAAGCTGGTCATATAAGCTGACTAAGCTTCTGACCCAGTAGCATTGAGACATATAGTGACAAAAGCAGAGGTCGTAGTAGTGAGGTGATCTAATTATGAGGGAAATATGCTACAGTGAATGATATGTACAGCTTTAATATATATTTATCTATATATTTATTTATGAAGCGGTATTATTAGTGAAGTGGCCTTAATTTTGGCCTCCTGGTTATTGTCAAAAGTAAAATAAATTGTAAAAAAAACACCAAAAAATATTTGTTTTGCATGATGTTATACTGAAGAAAAAAAATAATTAGTTTAAATATTTAAACAGGTGTTAGTATTTTTACCTTGAACCATGGAGTCTTTAGTGACTCCATGCTTGAACTGTGATTTATTTTATCATCTCATCATCTCATTATCTCATCATTACACTTTCCTCTGAACATGGCCCAGAAATGCAATTTCTTATATCCTTTAACCCTATCAAAATGCGCAAAAGCAGCAAAATATTATGTATTCATATGAAGTTACATATCTGAGTTTATGATTGCTCTTTGAAAGATAATATTTACTGTATTAATGTTTGTGCAATACTTTGCTGTTTATTTATAGTAAATATGTCCTATGGTATATACTCATTATATATACTGAATGCATGTGTTGTTCCTGCTGGACATAACTTATAATCATAAATATGGATAAAACCTGTTATTATGGCCATATTTGGGTAAATTTATTTGGTTCGTATCAGTTGCTACACCCCGCGGGTTGGAACCCTAAAAGGGGGAAATAGGGGTTACCAGTTTCAAAAATAAGGGTTTGGCCATAATTGTTGTGTTTTCGGGTATTTTTCCAATAGCTTACAGGCAATTGATGCTATCATGCGAGTAAACAATATACTCAGTATTTTCAAATAGTAAATACACTTTCCTGTTTGTTTCAAAGAACAGTGGGGAGTTCATTTAACATAAAAGTGATCTGATTGACGAAATAATGATCCATTGATTATGATGACAAAGTAATTATACATGTATATTGTTTTTCAGTCATGTAAAACTGATGATTTTTTAGGAAGACTGTATTTTTGATTGCCTGAAAACCGCATGATGGGTTGATTCACTCATATTACTCATCTATTTCTATTTCTAAAGTATTTTTGTAGGGCGGTGTTGAGGGGTTCAATTCCCGGTCGAGCCTATGTTGGATGGCTGTTTCATCCTTCGTCTCATTGCCATGGTCCCTACCTGTCCTAATTAGCCCATCAGGTGCAGAAATACCGGACGTAAAGCCCTAATCCACCCACCCACCACCATGTAGGGCGGTGTTGCTATATTCTGCCAAAAAGGCATCAAGTCTGCCTCTTAATATAGTGCAAAAGTTTGGAATTATTGTTAACCTATGACAAAATCAATGGATTAAACAATATATTAGCAATAGCAATGTTACTTTTGCAGCAAAGCTGTCACATGATGAAAGTTGTTGTTGAGGCAGGCATAGTGTTGTTGTCATGACAACACGTGGTATATCATCCAGTGTTTTTTTGCATGACAGGACAAAAACAAACTTCTGGTGTCAAGTTCAGATTTTTAGTAGAACTTAGCACCTAATATATCTAGCGTTTTTGGATCTGTGACCTTTTGTTGACCTTTTTGACAGGACACTGACCTAAGGTCACGTGATCCGGTGATTGCATGATGATGGCGAAATCTCGGGGGAGGCGAGAGGAGCACGAGAAGAATGCGAGACTCGATTCCATCCCAATTAAGATTGCGACTGCTTATCGGCAAAACTCGGCATCTTTCGGGTGATCAAAATCACCGAGAATTAATCACAATGACCCTTCCGGCGGAAGCGGAAACTAGGCGAAGCCGAAAGAAATAGGGGATGGTGATAACCACGATTTATCATTGCAGTAATAAAGATCTATTGATAAAATATCTGAAGATGTCATATTTTTAATGCAATTGATAGGACTGGCCATCAGGATTTGCCTTGCTCATTCAGATAGTAACGGAAATGGTGAAAAATGGTGCAAGACAAAACTAGGGAGGTCTTTTGGTCTTATTCATACCAAAATGGCATGTCATAGATGATATATGTCCATCATGCATCATATGATCTCCTGCATTATTAAGATGAACATGATTCCAGATGTCTTGCTGATCTATACATGCATAAGCAGAATGATGGCATAAGTTGTTACTGCATGGTAATGAAAATATAGGTCTTCTTAGGAATTAAAGAACAATATAATTGCTTTTGAACTTCTCCTTCAACTGTTACGACTACATGGCCAAATGTGCCATGTGCGTTTTCCATGAGAAGGATAAATGCATGGTTTTTGCTTCATTATAATTAGCTAAAAACACAGCTTTTTATGCATTTATCCTTCTCATGGGAAACGCACGTGGCACATTTGGCCATGTAACTTCCAAATTAAATCCAAATCGAGTTCGATTCCCAGGCTTTAGGCATTCTTCATGAGCTACATCCCAGCAGCTGGATGTCGATAGCATGAGACATTAAAGGGGAACTAATGGAAGTTTGTAAGTTAATTTCAAAAGTTCAATTAGATGTCAAATAATATATTGCAGTGAAAGGAAATGTCTTAAACTCGGGTTTGATATGATTTTAAGCCAATTAAAAGTGCAATTTTCACCATCCGCCGACATGCTGGTGGCCGCCATTATTGCACACGGCACACAAGACAGTGACGTCACTTATGTCCTAAGTGCTAGGCCATATATACATTCAGCCATATGAATCAATTCTGTTGATTACATTGTTCATTGCAATTATAACAAGAACAGATAGCACATAATGGGTGTTAATTGCAATTTTTCGGAATACAGCATAATTATTGCATTGATTGCAATGAGCAATTTGTATCTAAGAATAGGTGTATAGGCATGGGCAAATAACATTTTGAATCACAATATTTCTGACCTTATTTTTGCAAGAGAACAGAATTGGAATACTGCTTTGCTTTATAAATAAAATATTTTACATAATATTTAGGGGCAGTGTGCAGTATTATTTATAGTATAAATATATTTCATAGTATCTATATTTAGTGTATATATAGTGTTAGTGGGGATGTTTTAAGGGCATCATCTCCTTTACCAAGATTAATATATATTAATTAACAAATTGTGTGTTTGTTGCATTGCTAGATACAGATAATATAGTCCTACCAGTTTAAAATAAAATATAATATCAAAAACTCATTTAAAAAAAAACGTTGTCCAATACACTATTTTTTTTTAAAGTTTCACTAATAAACAGTGGACGAATGATAGAACACATATAGGTCAACATGGAACAAATTTTGTAAATATTCAATTCATTTCCAAATTTATATTATGACATGAGCCTTGTGAAGGAAACCCAGCCCACAAAGGGCTTAGGAGTCATGCTTATTTACTATCCACACGCACATGAAAAACAATTACACGACAAAAAATAAGTTATTTATAAACTGTAGACCGTTAATCTTCTATGAACTGCCTCATACACAACCCTTTGCTGTGTTTATAACCATTTAACAAATATTTATTTGGCAACATAATACATTTTTTGTGTATGCAAACAAGCTGAAATCTAATACAATGTAAACTGCTCTAAATTACTAAAAATTCATTTAATTGGTACTCAGTTATCCAAACATCCAGTAGTTGTATTGCATAGCAGGATAATGGATAGCTGTTTCTCTGATAATTTTATATTGTCAATTCTGCTGGCTGCTTTGAAAGCTGTGAGACCATCCAACAAGAACAACAGTACATTCATACACAAAATATATTTGATGTCACAATCACAATTAAGAACTGATCCCTGTCGTAAACTTTTTATTAAATTTGCAATTTGTTTGCCATACTTTCATTTTCATCCCATCATTATTTCTTATATTTATATATAAATGTATTTTATTAATTTTTTATTTCTTATTTTAATTTTATTAAATAATACTATAATATTTTTTAAATATGAGTTTAAGGGGGCATTCTTGTCAGCGTTTTTTTAAATAAGAACTTTATCAGTGGATGTCTCCTGACCAAAAAAATAGTGTATTTTGACCTTTTTGTATTTTATTTTATTTATTTACTGCTTATTGTTGTTCCTTGTAATCTGCTTTTGTTTGTTTTATTTAATTTGGTCTAATAAATTCTCTCTCTCTCTCTCTAATTGCATTGTCAAACAGTTCAATGGCAATTACTTGACACTCAGTCTGAAAGTGCAATTAACTGATCTAAAACTGTTTTTGACAGTTGTTCTCACCAGTTGAATTGCAATGCCGAGATCTATAGTACAACAGTGACGTATTTCCGGCGAGTGCAAAACACCCGGGATAGTCCAAAATGGCGGCCTCCGTGGTTCACAACACAGGGCCAATAAATGCAGGATATTTCATTACCAGTGCACATATACAAGTTATGAATAGCATGGATGTGTTTCTATGGACCCAAGCTAACATCTGAGACGTAAAGTGCTCAAGGGGTTAGTTCCCCTTTAAATTGGTGGTGGTGTGGACTCTGTGTCTATGCTGAGGTAAGTAAAAGACCCCACCCATGGGGTAGATGTGTAACATGCCGTGGACTCCAAATCTTATCATCTCACATCATTATGTCTGCTTCTGACAGCTGGTCATATATGCTGACTAAACTTCAGACCCAGTAGCAATGAGACATTGAAAATGAAAAACTATTCCTAAATTAGGAATGCGCCAAAATACTAAGTGCACTTTAAAGTAGTTAAAGTCGCTTTAAATTTACAACGCAATTACTTTTAGACATTTACCACTAACTTTAGACATTGATAATCCAGAAAAAAATCCACATAGACCAATCGTCGGCTGAGGTTGGCTGCCGTCGGCTGATGTCGGCCCAATCTAGCCATCAGGGATTCTGACACTGACCATGTCGACCACACCCCCTATTAACCTGCATAGCCATATTATTTTTGCACATGACCAAAAAAAAAATCAATCAGTACGCATTATGCAAGTAGCCAGCAGCTACACATTGCACGTTTTTCTTTGCACTTTCTTGTAATATTTTTACTGCAATAAAATTATTTGCATTGTACAAGACAATTTTCCCTGAACTAAGTTGTGTTACACTACACTAGAACACAACTGAACACATTTATTCCATTTCCTTTCAAGAATTTCTTATGCTGTAAATAAGTCTTTGATTAGTTTTTCTTCAAAGATGAAAGAAACGGAAAACTTTTTGCTGCTGGAAGGCCATATTACTAATCGACCAAAGGTCAATTGGGAATGAGGAAAAGGAGCAGGCCTGCAGGGAACGGGGTGACATGTGGTCACGTGATCTTGTGCATTATGGGTAACTGCCTTAAGGGAGATCAGTTATGTGCATTTATTGATCCAAGGCAAGTTTGAGTTTGGATATTTATGTTGAAATATAGATTCACAAGATAAAGTGAGATTCATGGAGATAGCAGTTGTCAGAGTGTTCATGGAGTTTACAGATTTCTTTGCAACTTGGAAACTTTGAAAGTTTGGTCAATTGTTGTTGACTGGAAGCAAATACAAATGTATCATGTTTTGGTAGGTTCTCTCAATTCAGTAGAACCTCATAGTGAGACCATCTCACAACTAAGACCACTGAAAGTGGGAAATTATTCTTTTAATTGTATATTAACAGCCTCATGTGACTGGTCATTAAATATTGCATTTTAGCCAAATGGCAAAAAATCCATTCATAGAAATTTGATTGTCCCCATATTGTCACAATTGGTTATTTGGTAATAGAAGATAATTTTGAGCCTGGAAACAATATTTAGTGTTTCATTATTGTAATTAGTAATTCTTTCACCAAACATTGCTGAAAATGCAGTAGTGACATCAATTTTACCTTTTTGACCTCTAGCGCATCACATATTCATCCTCCAGAAACTGTGGCCTAGATGTATGCCATGTCAGGCAGAAATTACAAATAGGTTTTGGATCCATGAATCAATACTTAAGCTATATATGTCTCTTGTGGTCATCCGCATATCTATATTTTGATAAGAATCAAACACGGAATGGACCACATAGGACTGGTCATCAGTGGTCAAGTAATTGATAAGTGAATCCACGGAGAGAAGCAACTGACCTGGTCAAGATATGGTCAGTAGCAATTACGCTAATCTGATGGAGGTGACACTCTTGCAAGATGTGGTGTTATGAAAAGAAAATGTATATACATGGCATGAAGAATATTGATTCAATTTGTATGTACAAACTATTTGTGGTGTACATGTGTATAGCATCAACAGAACTTCTATCAGGACAATGCCCAGATTACATAATGATGAGAAGATATAACTTGGAATCCACACCATGTACCACATGAGTGGTCCCCCTTACTTGCCTCTGTGTAGGCAATGGTGGCGGTGGAATGGGGTTTTTACATCCTGTATTTCTGCACCTGATGGGCTAATTAGGACAGGCAGGGACCATGGCAATAGGATGAAGGATGAAACAGCCATCCAACTTAGGCTCGACCGGGAATTGAACCTGGGACCCAGTGGTTGAAGCCCAGCATGCTACCACTGAGCTAGGCCCCCACCCTTTGTGTAGGCAATGATGACAAGGCTATTCCAAATTAACTCGAGCTATCTTATCTTATCTTATCTTACCTTTAAGCCGTAACACTTATCTCGTCTTATCTTGCTAAATTCAGTCTCAAAATAAAACATGCTCTTAGAATCAAACTTGGGATGGGCGAATATTATTGCTGTAGCTCAAACTATTATCCAAAACTGCTGCATTTATCAAATTATTTACTCTCCAGTTTTCCCAAAGGACGTTGACCTTTGACCCCATTTCCATCATCACTTGACCTAGTTTCTAAACGGCATGAGCAACGACCCAAAATGATATTGCTCATGCTCAAATATTACTTTTGGGATTTACCTTAATATGATGTATTACCATGGCTTTGTGTTCTGTTGTTCTATGGAGGTTTAATGTTGTCCAGAGCAAGAGTGTGGCATTGACAAGAATGCTTTATTGTTAAGTTAGTGTGTTTTTGTGGTTATATGTTGTAATATATATATATTTATTTATTTATTTCAAACTCCACATTGGTGAAAATATTAATTAATACAAATTAAATTAAGTAACTTAAAATCTGAAATATCAGGAAAGTCAAAATATGGAATAATATGGGTGATTATTATTTTATTACCCTTCTGAAGTTGGCTTGTCTTTAATAATTTAAACTTGGTTTATCCAAAGATTTAAATTAGAGGTATGGAGCATTTCATGATTTTGTGTCTATAGATTAGGGATACCATTGAATATGTCCAAAAAGGTCACTGCCTGTCCTAATTAGCCCAACAGGTGAAATACAGGATGTAAAGCCCTTATCCACCCACCACCCGAGTATCTACCTATCTATAAATCAACAAATCAATCAATCTATCCATCTATCAATCAATCAATCAATCAATCTATGTATCTATCCATCTATCAACCAATCTATCAATCTATCTATCTATCTATCTATCTATCAATGAATCAATCTATCAATCAATAATCAATCAATTTATCTATCAATCTATCAATCAATATATCTATCTATCAATCAATCAAACAATCTATCAATCTATCTATCTATCCATTGTTTTTCTCAGTCTGTGTTGCTGTCTTTATTAGTTTGTCTCATGCTCAGTTAATCATTTGTCTATCTTCCTCTGTTTGTGTTTCTGTCTGTCCCTAGATCCCTGCCCCTTCTGATTGTCATTTTCCCTGTATGCAGTTTCTGATACTACCCGTGTAATCCTTTCTTCTCCAACAGAAGAGCTGCAGCTGATACCGTACTACAGCGCCATCTGTGGTCGTTACGTAATGTTACGAATCAAAACAAAGAACAGCTGATCGAGACCTTGACATTGACAGCTACCAAAGATGGCTGCTAGCTCTCAGCTGTGTGTGGTAAACAAGTGGGAAATGCCCATGTACACACAAATATCATTCTGAAGTATGTTTAAATCGAAACAATATCATTTTAAAATATAATTTAGTGTGACTTAAAATTGCAACAATAATAGAGCAATACATACATAACGAGAAATGTGAAAAATTACCTGATTGGTAGCATTATTTATTGATAGGTAATATGTAAGGCCACCTCACTATTAAGACTACCTCGCCACGAAGACCACTATGTTTTGAGCCAATGCATTTGTACCATTGCAATATATTTTACCTCACCATTAGGATCACCTCACCAATCAGATCAAAGTCAAGTTCGAATTTATAGAGTTATCTCATTAGAAAGGTGATGTAAACAATACAACCTTACATAAGACCACCTCACTTCTAAGGCCACCTCACTATTAAGACCACCTCGCCATTATATTACATTATTTTTGGTTTAAAAAGCAAAAATAAAAATAAAGAACTTTGAAAAAAAATATTGGCAAAATATATCCTAGCTCATGATAAACAGTTTGGGGACTTCCAGAATTCGATTTCCAACTTGGCTGCTGCAAAATGTCACTGAATATTTGAATGAATGTAACAACCGAGAATCAATTAGCCATCTATATCCCTTGCTAGCAGATTACGTGGAAACTCATTTACCAGTGCACTTTGTCTACAGTGTAACAGTTTTTCAGATGAACACATGAATAAAGAAGGACATGAATTGAAATAGGAGACTATTGGTTGGTGCATAAATTGTTACCTGTCAAGTTAATGAAAAAGAAACTGACACTGGCAAAATTTATGTAGGGAAATGTTTTAAGAGTAATATGTCTTTGATGTATGCGTGTGTGTATGTATTATTTATAAGTACACATCAGGAACAGGATACAAAATTGAAATTGTAGTCAACTTATATCATACATGTAAATAAGAATTTAGTTATAATGTTATGGTAAGTTTAATATGTACTGTGTGATGAGAGTTGGGTCCAAAAATAGGTGGTCTTGATAGTGAGGTGGTCTTAATAGTGAGGTGGTATTAATAGTGAGGTGGTCTTAATAATGAAGTGGTCTTGATAGTGAAGTGGTCTTAATAATGAAGTGGTCTTAATATTGAGGTGGTCTAAATAGTGAGGCGGTCTTAATAGTGAGGTGTTATTAATAGTGAAGTGGTCTAATTGTGAGGTGGTCTTAATAGTGAGGTGGTCTTAATTGTGAGGTGATCTTAATAGTGAGGTGAGTAGTTATAGGGCTACGATAAAACGGTAGCTTCTGGTGGCCTACGACAGGCGGTGCTAGTGGTACCGGTGATGGGTGCCCGAAGGCCTGACTGACGTGCTTAGCGTGACGGATGAGCCTGTGGAAGACCAGGGGCTATAGATTTATTATTGGGGAGTACGGGAGGTGGGTACTATGAGGCTTAAGATTAGCATGTTACATAGTGGACATGATGTGCATATCAGTTTGTTGAATAATGATCTGTAGGGTACTTATTGCACTAACGTTAAACGCCACCCAAAACAGAGGATAGACGGGACTAGTGACCTGATGCTGTATAACAATGTGTAGATTGTTGTTGGGGTTTGTGTATGGAGCTGAAGATGATAAAGAATAATATGGTAAGAGCAATATATCAATAGATATGTCTCTCTTAACATACAAGTAAAGGATATAGGTCTTGCAAACCTAGGTGTAGGATGACAGAGAGCCATTCTTGTCACATCTGCATGACTGATGATCTCCCAAACACTTAAGGTCATAACACAATGTGTTGTAGTAATGTGTGAATACCAGTATTGATGACAGTTTGATTACTATAGAGGATGTGAGATGTGTACCAAGGCTTGGGATTATCGTTTTGATTAATGATCTATCGGGCACTTATTGTACTAGTTTTAACTTCCCAAAGCCGACAACAGGCGATGCTAGTGGTCTGATGTTATATAGTACGTGATATGTATAACAATGTGTAGAACTATTGTTTTGGTTTGTCTATAAAAAGTTGAAGAATGAACTATCTTACACACATGATAAAGAATAATACTGCAAGAGTGATATATTGATGGATATGTCTCTTAACAGAATGCATCATATTAATAGTTGACATACCAGCAAAAGGAGTAGGTGTCTTGTGAACCTCTGTGTAAAATGACAATACAAATTTTTTTAAATGCAACAGACAATATAGTTTTGACGACTAAGTGAAGGTATGCAGACTTGAATGTCACAGGCTATATTATAGTTGATGCGTAATTGTATGTGAGCTGTATAACACAGTTATAATTAATGATCTATCTGGCACTTATTGTACTATTTTAAGCTTCCTAAAGCTGACGACAGGCGGTGCTAGTGGTCTGATGTTATACAGTACGTGATAGGTATAACAATGTGTAGAACTATTGTTTTGGTTTGTATATAAAAGGTTGAAGAATAAACTATCTTACACCCATGATAAAGAATAATACTGCAAGAGTGATATATAGATGGATATGTCTCCTAACAGAATTAAACACATTACAACATATTAATGGCTGATATACCAGCAAAAAGGAGTAGGTGTCTTGTGAACCTCTGTGTAGAATGTCAAAGTTTTCTGTGCCATCATATGAATATATAAGCAGCAAACAACTATTCCAAAATACATTTAAAAAAAAATGGAGATACCAATAGAACAACTATGCACAACTTCGCCCAAATCCTTCCTGTTTAAAACATAGTAGTAGTAATAAAAAGTTTAATTAAGATGTAGTAACCCAGAACATTATTCACCCAGTAAGAGTGACCAGAAAGTTTGGCATTGAAGAAGTAATTTATAAAACTGTTCTATGATAACTGTTTTGAGTGGTAAAGACATTGTCCGAAACATTGTACCCTATGTGATGCCTGTGTTTGTTACATTTGTTGCAATATAGTTAAAAAGATGCCTACCTCCAACACATCTAAGCCATTTCTACATGTAAGTTCATCATGTCTGTTGTCACAAGGTGGTTTGTATTGACCAGCTGAATTACTCAGAGGACGTCTTGTGAACCTCAGTGCCATCACTTGAAAGTATTTCAGAAAATATAAAATCAAAGTTGGAAAATGAAATATTACATATAAAGAGCTACAAACTTACCCAAGCTTCCTAGCCATAGTGACTCTCAAGATAATTTCCCATTTATATATGTTGGGGAAAGCATCCCCTATGCACAAGCAGCAATGGGGGTTAGATACCTGCCTGATCAGAGGGCCAGCAATGGGGGTTATAATTCAGTACCATCATAATCAAAGGGATATATGCCAGTATACTACCCCAATATTAACACAACATGCATCCATTAATTGCTATAGGCATTTCTAAGATGCAATGCAATAATGATTGTGTCTATACAATGTAAAAGAGTTGAGTTTCTTGCATGGAAGGCAGTCACAAAAGCCTGCTCCAGGTAGCTCAACCAAGTTAAAAGGTGAGAAGTTAATATACTTCTTAACTAACAATCAGAAATATATTTTCACATTAACTGAAAATGTATAAAGTAAAGATAGCATAACTGAAATATACATAGATTAATTTATCCTACTCAAGAACAACCGAATACAATATAACATTAATTTTTAACAAAAAAAACATAATTATTAAATAATTTTTTTTGTAGTTAAAGAGTAAGTCAGTGACTCCAGGGTGGAACAAGTTACAGTAAATGCACTAATGTTGCTATCAAGTTAATTGGCACAGAGAGGGATTATATCTAATGATACTTTTGAAATATATTGAGAATTAATGAAGAAAGACATTTAAAACAAACATTAATGACTATATAGAATTGTGCTCTTATAGACTCTTGAAAACAATCTGACAATTAGATAGACAGAAGAACCACACATTGCTGTCAATTTGTAACTCGAATATCCATGTAGTTAATTGGCAATTAAAACTTTTGTGGCATTTCAGTGTCCAAAACATTGTACCCTATGTGATGCCTGTGTTTGTTACATTTGTTGCAATATAGTTAAAAAGATGCCCACATCCAACACATCTAAGTCATTTCTACATTGAAGTTCATCATGTCTATTGTCACAAGGTGGTTTGTATTGACCATCTGAATTACTCAGAGGACGTCTTGTGAACCTTTGTGTAGAATGACAAAGTTTATAAGCAGCCAATGGTAATTTTGCCATCTTGTCATCGTCATGGCTAATTATTATGTTCACAGGGAAGCAACCGAAATTACAATGGAGAATTTAGGCTACAGCAAACTTGAAGTTAGTTGTTTTATATAAGAGATTTTATCTATATTAATGAGCATTTTGGCGACTTCACTGCTGCTTGTACAATCAGTTTCTACATACTAAAGCTTATTTGGCGATCTACAGTGTTACTGTTAAAACAGAACGATATCCTTTTTAGTATATAATGGTTCTTATCCTTGCTCAACCTAAATGAAAACAATAATACTGAGCGGGTTCTTCAAAGTTAGGGAAGTAGAGATATTCCGATTGTTTAGCGCCCACCAGATCATTGCATTGTCATTCTGGTTATCCTATAGATGTCTTGTGTGTTCACAGACTGAGTTTCTCTAGCATGCACCTTCTAACAGGCTAACCAATCATGTCCCCTTGGTAACACAAGGTCTTTAGAGTCTCACTGACTATAATACTATTGTCGGAAACATGATATATGTCCACTTGTTATATTGCACTTGATATGAAAGGTTTGGAGCAGCACAAAATGGACAGAAATATTTCTAACAAGTCAGCTTACTATTTAATCCCTCTCTGTCCCAATTAACTTAATAATTATTACCAATGGTGATTTTTGCTATCTTGTCATCATCATGGCTGATTATTATGTTCACAGAGCAGCAACAGAAATTACAATGGAGAATTTAGGCTACAGCAAACATGAAGTTAGTTGTTTTATATTAGTGATTTTATCTATATTAATGAGCATTTTGGCGACTTTACTGCTGCTTGTTCAATCACTTTCTACATACTAAAGCTAATAATATGTAGCCATAAGTTATGTTAGTGTCAGGACCAAGTATGAAATGACAAGCTGTTGTTCACTACCTGTAGACAAATAATATGATGCTCCTTCCTGTACCTGTAAAAACAAATGAAAACACTCGAATCCATGTCAATCCAGTCAAACACGGCATAGATCTGCACAAAACACATGGAGTGCAAACAATCAAAAACATCACTACTAATGACTCAATGGTAAAAAAATATGATCAAGCGATAGCTTTTTCTTACTAGTAATTACACACATGGTAACAAAACTCAGTATATTACACCTCCTAAAACTGCAAGCAGGAATTCAGACTATATTAATAAGAACATTTACCCTTTGATAGAACCAAATGTGCAATACAAATACGTATGTGTGCTTTTATGTACATTTTCCTTTTTGTCAACAAAGTATATGACACTTTCATGTGCATCTGGTTATTTCAGTCTTCAGAGTACTGATACAAGGTTGATGTATTCATACTGGTATTGTAAATATACAGGTTCTAAGTAAATAATTCCTTACTATTCAACATCTTGTCTTTATTTCAGGTAAGCATATCCTCTGTAATGTTTATCAACTAATATGTTCTCTTACTCTCCTTGTTGATTGTACATTATATGGAATATGACAATGGAAATCAGCATGTTCATTAATTATAATAATGTCATAGCCTCAGGTATCAATAGATCATTGTTCTACCATAAACCATCTATTGCTTGTCGTGTATTGTATATATATATATATATATATATATATATATATATATATATATATATATATATATATATATATATATATATATATATATAAATATATATATAAATATATCAGCATATCAGCATGTTCATGAATTATAATAATGTCATGATACAAGTTCTGTATTTATGGAATAGGTGTAGTATGTGCATGGAAGAAGTGAATCAAAATACCTGAAGACAGCTTTTGACTATGGTCAGTATTGTAAGAATTTATAAGTTTAATGGATAATTAATTAGAAATGTAAAGATAAGTATATTCTCTCCAATTTCCTTGCCACTTGTAGATACTATCACTTCATGAAAGTACTCCTGAGGATACAGACTCAAGATGTGAATTGCAAATCAACATGATCAATAGTTGGATACACATAAAAGCATCTGCCAAAAGGATTTCTCACCCAGGATTAAGATAAACACCACACACTGTAATTGGCATTAATACCGCTATTACTTAACAACTATATTGTGCAACACAAATGAATATGCTTGAAAACTAATAAATATGTATATTCCATGCTTATTGTTGCACAATTGCCCCCCAATTAGGGGGCGGGTCTTTTGGTCATTAAGCTTTTGGTGATATAGTGATTCTACCTTTGATGTACATCAGTGGTAAGATGCTGCAATGGTTTGTGGACCTGTGAATGGAACAATTTGTAATGTAGCACATCTATTGAGCCCTCACAAAACAAACCAAGGTTTGTCTGTTGAGAGAAGTTAAACAGGTGTATGTTTTGTAAAAGCTGTAATACGTAACTTTAACCGAAAATGACATGAATTGGTTAATGTTTTTATTATTTTTGGTTTAGTGTTTAACATACAGTAATACCAGTTATGAATTTTGAGCCCCAGCCCAGAGTCAAATCAGTCTTCAAGCTCATACCCAGCCCATTTCAGAATTGATGTGTTCTGCCTTCTCCACCCAAGCTTCGACTTTAAGGGTAAATACTTTTTTGCAATCTCTTGGAGAATAGTGCTGTGCTGTACTCATAATAAATTGAAAAACTACAATGCTGAGAGTACATGTTACTATGTTTTTGTTGTAACTCTGACAATTATTAAATAAATATGAGGCACCACTCACACTAATGAAATATTAGGCTATCTTACAGAGCTAATGGCAGATGACTTTAATACCTATAAATTACATTAGGTTAAGGACAAGTTGTTTTACTGAGTACATGTGAATAATTGTTAGCTCAACAGCAGAAGGGATCTGAACCATACCCTGCAGACACATCTCACCATAAATATTCTTTTTTCTGTTGTTTCTAATTTATCTAGTATTATATTCCTCTTGTTCTAATATTGGATAAATTCAAGGTAGCCCCTAACACATCCCTGTGATCTATATAATACTATGTATATTGTTTAAATCCAATAAATGAACTCAACTCAACTCAATATCAGCATGTTCATTAATTATAATAATGTCATGATACAAGTTCTGTATTTATGGAATAGGTGCTGTATGTGCATGAAAGAAGTGAAACAAAATACCTGAAGACAGCTTTTGACTATGGTCAGTATTGTAAGAATTTATAAGTTTAATGGATAATTAATTAGAAATGTAAAGATAAGTATATTCTTTTCACTTTCCTTACCACTTGTAGATACTATCACTTCATGGAAGTACTCCCGAGGATACAGACTCAGTATGTGAATTGCAAATCAACATGATCAATAGTTGGATTAATACCACTATTACTTAACAACTATGCAAGTAAATGAAATCAAATTTACCTGTATTATCCATAAGTATGTATATTGTGCAACACAAATGAATATGCTTGAAAACTGATAAATATGTATATTCCATGCTTTTTGTTGCACAATTGCCCCCCAATTAGGGGCAGGTCTACTGGTCATTAAGCTTTTGGTGAGATAGTGATTCTACCTTTGATGTACCTCAGTGTTCTCTCCTGGTCTAATTTATCCAAGGTAAGATGCTGCAATGGTTTGTGGGCCTGTCCTGTTGGATGGGGGGTGCTTACATACAACATGCCTGTCAGACCTGGGATGTGAATGGAACAATTTGTAATGTAGCACATCTATTGAGAGAAGTTAAACAGGTGTATGATTTGTAAAAGCTCTAATACGTAACTTTAACCGTAAAAATTTCATGAATTGGTTAATGTTTTTATTATTTTTGGGTTAGTGTTTAACATACAGTAATACCAGTTATGAATTTTGAGCCCAAGCCCCAAGTCAAATCAGTCTTCAAGCTCATACCAAGCCCATCTCAGAATTGATGTTTTCTGCCTTCTCCACCCAAGCTTCGACTTTAAGGGTAAATACTTTTTTTGCAATCTCTTGGAGAATAGAGCTGTGCTGTACTCATAAATAAATTGAAAAACTGCATGCTGAGAATACATGTTGCTATGTTTTTTGTTGTAACTCTGACAATTATCAAATAAATATGAGGCACCACTCACACTAATGAAATATTAGGCTATCTTACAGAGCTAATGGCAGATGACTTTAATACCTATAAATTACATTAGGTTAAGGACAAGTAATTTTCTGTTTAAGCTTCCCAAAGCTGATGACAGGCGGTGCTAGTGGTCTGATTTTATGAAGTATGTGATAGGTATATCAATGTGTAGAACTATTGTTTTGGTTTGTATATAAAAGGTTGAAGAATGAACTATCTTACACCCATGATAAAGAATAATACTGCAAGAGTGATATATAGATGGATATGTCTCCTTACAGAATTAAACACATTACAACATATTAATGGCTGATATACCAGCAAAAAGGAGTAGATGTCTTGTGAACCTCTGTGTAGAATGTCAAAGTTGCTGTGCCATCATATGAATATATAAGCAAACAACTATTCCAAAATACATTTAAAAAAAATTGAGATACCAATAGAACAACTATGCACAACTTTGCACAAATCCTTCCTGTTTTAAACATAGTAGTAGTAATAAAAAGGTTAATTAAGATGTAGTAACACAGAATGTTATTCACCCAGTAAGGCAAAGAGTTTGCAGAAGTTTGGCATTGAAGAAGTAATTATAAAGCTGTTCTATGATAACTGTTTTGAGTGGTAAAGACCGTTTCTAACACGTTTACCCTATGTGATGCCTGTGTTTGTTACATTTGTTGCAATATAGTTAAAAAGATGACTACCTGCAACACATCTAACCATTTCTACATGAAAGTTCATCATGTCTATTGTCACAAGGTGGTTTTTATTGACCATCTGAATTGCTCAGAGGACGTCTTGTGAACCTCTGTGCAGAATGACAAAGTTTCTGTGCCATCATATGAATATATAAGCAGCAAACAACTATTCCAAAAAATGGAGATACCAATAGAACAACTATGCACAAATCCTTCCTGTTTTATAACGTAGAAGTAGTAATAAAAAGGTTAATCACCCATGAAGACAAAGAGCGTCCCGAAGTTTGGCATTGAAGAAGTAATTTATATAGCTGTTTTATGATAACTGTTTTGAGATATGCAAGTATGTATAGCTATATATCAACAGCGAGGTGGGTTACATATATTGAATTATAGTTTTAAAAAAAGGCACCTAATTTTATCTTATGTAATGGAACTCCTTACAGATTGCCCTTAGGCAATCAGTGGCAGTGTGTTCAATGAGATGCTACTCTCAATTTAATGATGCCTGCAGGTATTTCTTGTCCTGTTCAGCTTAAATAGACCAGAGTACAGCACATACAACACTGTTTCTTACACACACATGTATATCAATTAAAAATAAGATAACTTTCCATAGGTCTGTGTCATGTAGATCGTAAGCAACATACTTCTGCTTGAAAGTTATTAACTGACTGAGCACAGTCTCCATTTTTTTAATTAGTAATGACAGTGACTTTCATTAAATTTCCTTATTTGTAGTATAATATTCAACCTTGTAAGCTGTAATTCATTATAAATGGCCTTACTTTCGGTGACATAGGCTTGTTACCAACAATTATTAGGAGGAAGGTTGAAATGACAAGACCGTTGTACAGGTTGATAAGAATGGCTGACATAGGATTAACAAGCTGTTTATGAATGATCTGTATAACTGTAAAACCTCAACATTAAGAAGTTGTCTTCTGATTTATTTTGCATTTATGAGAAAACCAATCAGATGTACTTGTATGAAACAGAGATTGTGAATGTAGAATTGAATTATTGAGAATTACTGAAGAAAGACATGTTAAATATGTTTTAATTATGAACCTTTGTGTAGGTTGACATGGAAAAATAAACTGGAAACTATGCGCAACTTTGCACAAATCCTTTCTGTTTTATAACATAGCAGTAATATGATAAGGTTAATTCAGATGTAGTAACTCAGAACAATTAGTATTACAAAATAATTTGTTGCTATCAGAAAATGTACTAATACTGTTGAAAAGATTTGAGAATTACTGAAGAAAGACATTTCAAACAAACATTAATGACTATATGGAATTATGCCCTTATAGACTCTTCAAAACAATCTGATAAGTAGATGGACAGAAGGACCACACATTGCTGTCAACTTGGATATCCATGTAGTTAATTGGCAATCAAAGCTTTTGGGGCATTTCAGTGTCCGAAACATTGTACCCAATGTGATGCCTGTGTTTGTTACATTTGTTGCAATGTAGTTAAAAAGATGCCCACCTCCAACACATCTAAGCCATTTCTACATGAAAGTTCATCATGGTTACTGTCACAAGGTGGTTTGTATTGACCATCTGAATTTCTCAGAGGACATTTTGTGAACCTTTGTGTAGAATGAAAAAGTGTCTGTGCCATCCTATGAATATATAAGCAGCCAATGGTGATTTTTGCCATCTTGTCATCATCATGGCTGATTATTATGTTCACAGAGAAGCAACAGAAATAACAATGGAGACTTTAGGCTACAGCAAGCTTGAAGTTAGTTGTTATATATACAAGAGATTTTATCTATATTAATGAGCATTTTGGCGACTTCACTGCTGCTTGTACAATTAGTTTCTACATACTAAAGCTAATAATATGCAGCCATAAGTTATGTTAGTGTCAGGACCAATTGTTTTACCCGACTACATGTCTATGCATAATTGTTAATGCTGTGGAAAAGGACCTTCTCATTTGCCTTAGACAGATCTCACCATACTCATACATCAGTGAAATTTAATGATAGGTATGAAAATGACGTACTACCTGTAGACAATAATATGATGCTCCTACCTGTACCTGTAAATACAAAAGGAAAGAATCGAGGTTTTCCATGTCAATCCAGCCAAACATTGCACAAAACACATGGAGTGCAAACAATCAAAAACATCACTACTAAATATGATTCAATGGTAAAAAAATATGATCAAGTGACGACCTTTTCTTATTAGTAGTTACACTCATGGCAACAAAATTCAGTATATATTCACACCTCCTAAATATGGTAGAACAAGTATCCATTAATATCTGAGGCTATTACATTATATTATTAATGAATATGCTGATTTCCATTGTCATATACCATATAATGTACAATTAACAAGGAGAGTAAGAGATATGCTTACTTGAAATATAGACAAGACGTTAAGGAATTATTTACTCAGAACCAGTATATTTACAATACCAGTATGAATACATCAACCTTGTATCAGTACTCGGAAGACTGAAATTTACCAAATGCACATGAAAGTGTCAAATACTTTGTTGACAAAAAGGAAATGTACATAAAGCACACATACATATTTGTATTGCACATTTGGTTCTATCAAAGGGTGAAATGTTCTTATTAATATAGTCTGAATTCCTGAATTGTCACAGTATGGATATCCTCTGTCACTGACTTTGACTTAAATGATTGAGACTGCTTGCAGTTTTAGGAGTTGTAATATACTGAGTTTTGTTGCCATGTGTGTAACTACTAGTAAGAAAAGACCATCGCTTGATCATATTTTTACCAGTGATGTTTTTGATTGTTTGCACTCCATTTTTTTTGTGCATATCTATACCATGTTTGACTGGATTGACATAGAATACTCAAGTGTTTCCTTTTGTATTTACATCATATTATTTGTCTACAGGTAGTGAACAACAGCTTGTTATTTTCATACTTGTCATTAAATTTCGCTGATGTATGAGTATGGTGAGATCTGTCTGAGGGAAATGTGTAAGTCCTTTCCCACAGCTTTAACAATTATGCATAGTGTGACAAGATAGGTTGGTTGATTTTTGTTTTTTGCCGAGAAATGTGCATTTGATCTTTAAATTATAGGCTTACACTTGTCAAAGATCATGTACCAATATATACTGATTCAGACATCAGATATGATCTCGGGCCTACATTTTAATGACTGCGGGGCAGGGCAGGCTTGACTATCAGGCTCTGCAGGGCAGTGCGGGTGTGGACAGGATTCCTCTGATGCTGGGCGGGTGTGGGTGAAAAATTAAAATGAACTGCAGTGAGGGGCAGGCTGCAGGCTGCTTATGATGTGGGGCAGTTGTGGGCATTGATTCACTGCCCGTCCTCATCTCTAATACAGACAGCTGATAGAGGTGTACATCGAGTTTGATATCTGGTGGTTGAAGCATTCCTAATATTAACGAGTTAAAGGAATGAGGGCTAGCAACAACAAAAGTATTTCATGAAAATACATTTATATTAAATTAAATTGCATTTCTTCTTAGGCCAGTAGTAACAATCACTTTTCAATTTCCTTGCCACTTGTAGATAGAACATAAGCTTGTCAGCATTAATCTATCCGAAATAAACCTATTATTATAGATACTGTCTCTTCATGTGAGAACTCGCAAACTGAGGATATAGACTCAGTAACTCGAGAAACCTGGAGGGAACCCTGTAAAAATTGTCTTCGTGGATTCAGATTTTATAGTAACTAGCAAAACCTTACTTAAATGAAACTTCGATTAATGTTTCTGAATTTCAAAGTGGAATTATGAGCATAGCAACAAGGAAGTTGCAAATTATTTTAACCATGAAATAAGCAAGGATGAGATAGATACCTGCTGCTGGAATTGAGATATTTGGATATTGGCATCAGCCGGAGAGACTTCAGTGGTAGTGATTACGTCTGAAGACCTTATTTACAGCTTTGCCCTTAAGAATCATTTCCCCTTCCGTAACTGACACTAGGATGGTGCATGAGGAGTACATGTTCGTCAAATGAATCTTTAGAAGTATAGTAGAGCTGGAATTATTATTAAGATTAGTAACTATATGTTGTTAAGACCACTGGGAAGTAACAAGTGACATCCTACTCTGGATTTTTGGTAAGTTGCAAGCACAACTTACTTTTAGCTGAAAAAGATAGAGCACACCTTGTGTGACACGCTCAAGCCAAAGTGGTTTATTTCTTAACAATTTCTATCCTTCTAGTTTTTGCATGAATCCTACATAAAGCAGAATAGGGGTTGCATTTATTTAATAATGCTTTTCCCTGTCAGCTACACTAGGGCGAACAAGTGGCTGTATAACTCAGTGGACACATGATGTTCCATTAAAGGCATAGGAATAATTATTAAAACAATTGCTTTCAAATGATATGGCAGCTTTAAATTAGCAAATTTTACACTGCCTTAGACAGATCTCACCATACTCCTACATCAGTGAAATTTAATGATAGGTATGAAAATGACGACTACCTGTAGACAATAATATGATGCTCCTACCTGTACCTGTAAATACAAAAGGAAAGAATCGAGGTTTTCCATGTCAATCCAGCCAAACATTGCACAAAACACATGGAGTGCAAACAATCAAAAACATCACTACTAAATATGATTCAATGGTAAAAAATATGATCAAGTGACGGCCTTTTCTTATTAGTAGTTACACTCATGGCAACAAAATTCAGTATATATTCACACCTCCTAAATATGGTAGAACAAGTATCCATTGATATCTGAGGCTATTACATTAGATATTAATGAATATGCTGATTTCCATTGTCATATACCATATAATGTACAATTAACAAGGAGAGTAAGAGATATGCTTACTTGAAATATAGACAAGACGTTAAGGAATTATTTACTCAGAACCAGTATATTTACAATACCAGTATGATACATCAACCTTGTATCAGTACTCGGAAGACTGAAATTTACCAAATGCACATGAAAGTGTCAAATACTTTGTTGACAAAAAGGAAATGTACATAAAGCACACATACATATTTGTATTGCACATTTGGTTCTATCAAAGGGTGAAATGTTCTTATTAATATAGTCTGAATTCCTGAATTGTCACAGTACGGATATCCTCTGTCACTGACTCTGACTTAAATGATTGAGACTGCTTGCAGTTTTAGGAGTTGTAATATACTGAGTTTTGTTGCCATGTGTGTAACTACTAGTAAGAAAAGACCATCTCTTGATCATATTTTTTACCAGTGATGTTTTTGATTGTTTGCACTCCATTTTTTTGTGCATATCTATACCATGTTTGACTGGATTGACATAGAATACTCAAGTGTTTCCTTTTGTATTTACATCATATTATTTGTCTACAGGTAGTGAACAACAGCTTGTTATTTTCATACTTGTCATTAAATTTCGCTGATGTATGAGTATGGTGAGATCTGTCTGAGGGAAATGTGTAAGTCCTTTCCCACAGCTTTAACAATTATGCATAGTGTGACAAGATAGGTTGGTGGATTTTTGTTTTTAGCCGAGAAATGTGCATTTGATCTTTAAATTATAGGCTTACACTTGTCAAAGATCATGTACTAATATATACTGATTCAGACATCAGATATGATCTCGGGCCTACATTTTAATGACTGCGGGGCAGGGCAGGCTTGACTGTCAGGCTCTGCAGGGCAGTGCGGGTGTGGACAGGATTCCTCTGATGCAGGGCGGGTGTGGGCGAAAAATTAAAATGAACTGCAGTGTGGGGCAGGCTGCAGGCTGCTTATGATGTGGGGCAGTTGTGGGCATTGATTCACTGCCCGTCCTCATCTCTAATACAAACAGCTGATAGAGGTGTACATCGAGTTTGATATCTGGTGGTTGAAGCATTCCTAATATTAACGAGTTAAAGGAATGAGGGCTAGCAACAACAAAAGTATTTCATGAAAATACATTTATATTAAATTAAATTGCATTTCTTCTTAGGCCAGTAGTAACAATCACTTTTCAATTTCCTTGCCACTTGTAGATAGAACATAAGCTTGTCAGCATTAATCTATCCGAAATAAACCTATTATTATAGATACTGTCTCTTCATGTGAGAACTCGCAAACTGAGGATATAGACTCAGTAACTCAAGAAACCTGGAGGGAACCCTGTAAAAATTGTCTTAGTGGATTCAGATTTTATAGTAACTAGCAAAACCTTACTTAAATGAAACTTCGATTAATGTTTCTGAATTTCGATTCACTTCTTCCATGCACATACAACACCTATTCCATATATACAGAACTTGTATCATGACATTATTATAATTCATGAACATGCTGATATATATATATATATATATATATATACAATACATGACAAGCAATAAATGGTTTATGGTAGAACAATGATCTATTGATACCTGAGGCTATGACATTATTATAATTAATGAACATGCTGATTTCCATTGTCATATGCCATATAATGTACAATCAACAAGGAGAGTAAGAGAACATATCAGTTGATAAACATTACAAAGGATATGCTTACCTGAAATATAGACAAGATGTTGAATAGTAAGGAATTATTTACTTAGAACCTGTATATTTACAATACCAGTATGAATACATCAACCTTGTATCAGTACTCTGAAGACTGAAAATAACCAGATGCACATGAAAGTGTCATATACTTTGTTGACAAAAAGGAAAATGTACATAAAAGCACACATACGTATTTGTATTGCACATTTGGTTCTATCAAAGGGTAAATGTTCTTATTAATATAGTCTGAATTCCTGCTTGCAGTTTTAGGAGGTGTAATATACTGAGTTTTGTTGCCATGTGTGTAATTACTAGTAAGAAAAGGCTATCGCTTGATCATATTTTTTACCATTGAGTCATTAGTAGTGATGTTTTTGATTGTTTGCACTCCATGTGTTTTGTCCAGATCTATGCCATGTTTGACTGGATTGACATGGATTCGAGTGTTTTCATTTGTTTTTACAGGTACAGGAAGGAGCATCATATTATTTGTCTACAGGTAGTGAACAACAGCTTGTCATTTTCATACTTGGTCCTGACACTAACATAACTTATGGCTGCATATTATTAGCTTTAGTATGTAGGAAGTGATTGAACAAGCAGCAGTAAAGTCGCCAAAATGCTCATTAATATAGATAAAATCACTTATATAAAACAACTAACTTCATGTTTGCTGTAGCCTAAATTCTCCATTGTAATTTCTGTTGCTGCTCTGTGAACATAATAATCAGCCATGATGATGACAAGATGGCAAAAATCACCATTGGTAATAATTATTAAGTTAATTGGGACAGAGAGGGATTAAATAGTAAGCTGACTTGTTAGAAATATTTCTGTCCATTTTGTGCTGCTCCAAACCTTTCATATCAAGTGCAATATAACAAGTGGACATATATCATGTTTCCGACAATAGTATTATAGTCAGTGAGACTCTAAAGACCTTGTGTTACCAAGGGGACATGATTGGTTAGCCTGTTAGAAGGTGCATGCTAGAGAAACTTAGTCTGTGAACACACAAGACATCTATAGGATAACCAGAATGACAATGCAATGATCTGGTGGGCGCTAAACAATCGAAATATCTCTACTTCCCTAACTTTGAAGAACCCGCTTAGTATTATTGTTTTCATTTAGGTTAAGCAAGGATAAGAACCATTATCTACTAAAAAGGATATCGTTCTGTTTTCACAGTAACACTGTAGATCGCCAAATAAGCTTTAGTATGTAGAAACTGATTGTACAAGCAGCAGTGAAGTCGCCAAAATGCTCATTAATATAGATAAAATCTCTTATATAAAACAACTAACTTCAAGTTTGCTGTAGCCTAAATTCTCCATTGTAATTTCGGTTGCTTCCCTGTGAACATAATAATTAGCCATGATGATGACAAGATGGCAAAAATCACCATTGGCTGCTTATAAACTTTGTCATTCTACACAAAGGTTCACAAGACGTCCTCTGAGTAATTCAGATGGTCAATACAAACCACCTTGTGACAATAGACATGATGAACTTCAATGTAGAAATGACTTAGATGTGTTGGAGGTGGGCATCTTTTTAACTATATTGCAACAAATGTAACAAACACAGGCATTACATAGGGTACAATGTTTTGGACACTGAAATGCCACAAAAGTTTTGATTGCCAATTAACTACATGGATATTCGAGTTACAAATTGACAGCAATGTGTGGTTATTCTGTCTATCTAATTGTCAGATTGTTTTGAAGAGTCTATAAGAGCATAATTCTATATAGTCATTAATGTTTGTTTTAAATGTCTTTCTTCATTAATTCTCAATATATTTCAAAAGTATCATTAGATATAATCCCTCTCTGTGCCAATTAACTTGATAGCAACATTAGTGCATTTACTGTAACTTGTTCCACCCTGGAGTCACTGACTTACTCTTTAACTACAAAAAAAATTATTTAATAATTATGTTTTTTTTTGTTAAAAATTAATGTTATATTGTATTCGGTTGTTCTTGAGTAGGATAAATTAATCTATGTATATTTCAGTTATGCTATCTTTACTTTATACATTTTCAGTTAATGTGAAAATATATTTCTGATTGTTAGTTAAGAAGTATATTAACTTCTCACCTTTTAACTTGGTTGAGCTACCTGGAGCAGGCTTTCGTGACTGCCTTCCATGCAAGAAACTCAACTCTTTTACATTGTATAGACACAATCATTATTGCATTGCATCTTAGAAAATGCCTATAGCAATTAATGGATGCATGTTGTGTTAATATTGGGGTAGTATACTGGCATATATCCCTTTGATTATGATGGTACTGAATTATAACCCCCATTGCTGGCCCTCTGATCAGGCAGGTATCTAACCCCCATTGCTGCTTGTGCATAGGGGATGCTTTCCCCAACATATATAAATGGGAAATTATCTTGAGAGTCACTATGGCTAGGAAGCTTGGGTAAGTTTGTAGCTCTTTATATGTAATATTTCATTTTCCAACTTTGATTTTATATTTTCTGAAATACTTTCAAGTGATGGCACTGAGGTTCACAAGACGTCCTCTGAGTAATTCAGCTGGTCAATACAAACCACCTTGTGACAACAGACATGATGAACTTACATGTAGAAATGGCTTAGATGTGTTGGAGGTAGGCATCTTTTTAACTATATTGCAACAAATGTAACAAACACAGGCATCACATAGGGTACAATGTTTCGGACAATGTCTTTACCAATCAAAACAGTTATCATAGAACAGCTTTATAAATTACTTCTTCAATGCCAAACTTTCTGGACACTCTTACTGGGTGAATAATGTTCTGTGTTACTACATCTGAATTAACCTTTTTTATTACTACTACTATGTTTTAAACAGGAAGGATTTGGGCGAAGTTGTGCATAGTTGTTCTATTGGTATCTCCATTTTTTTTAACATGATAGTTCTTCAAACATGTAATAAGATCTGTAAAGGAGTCGTCACTCCTTGCCACTTCTATGTAATGTTCTTCAGCACACATTAAACAGGGCACAA
The DNA here is from genome assembly GCA_932294295.1 of Alitta virens. Lineage (NCBI taxonomy): Eukaryota > Metazoa > Annelida > Polychaeta > Phyllodocida > Nereididae > Alitta > Alitta virens. The sequence goes on from OW028580.1 coordinate 37,726,021, forward strand.
TGTTAAATGCAACCCATGTTAGGCTGTAGGTCTCTGTTGGTACAAGTTTGCAGTCTCCTAATTAATGTATTTGTAGTAATCAAGCTATAGCCCCTGGCGCTCACACACAACCACTAACTCCACCTGTCGTTGACTGCGCAAAGTGTAAATTAGTACAATAAGTGCCTGACAGCTCATTAATCAACAGGATAATTCTACTCTTGATAAACATATCATGTCCTCTAAATCCATAGCTTGTAGCTCCTGGCGTTCAACCTGCTCATCCCTCACTCGGAGCACGTCGTTTAGGCCTTCGGGCACCCTTTCGAGGTACGTCGTCCATACATATCGTCGCAGGTACCACTAGCACCGCCTGTCGTAGGCCGCCAGAAGCTACCGTTTTATCGTAGCCCTATAACTACTGAGGTGGTCTTAATTGTGAGGTGGTTTTAATTGTGAGGTCATCTTTTCAGCCAGATCTTCTTCCGCTATACAGTCTTACCTGTGTTAAACGACCACACAAGAAAGAAAATTAAATTTTTGGTATTTTGTAACAGGTGGCCATTTAATAGAAGGTAAATATTATGCTGTAGTGGTCGTTATAAACAGGTGGTCTTTATGGCAGGTTTAACTGTAGCTATTTTAGTATTTGGTTCTATCTGTTGGTTGCCTTGGTAGTAGGCTGCTGGGGTGCACTGAATGCTAAACTATCTTCAAAGAGAAGAAGTGGATTTTTCACTTAGCCCTGGTCATAGATTAATGCTGGGCCTGATGAAAAGCTTTGCAAACAGAGGTAGAAACTCGTTGCAGTTGCACTGGTTGACCCCTTGGCTGCTGATGCAGGGGATGGGATGGAGAAAAAAAGGAAAAATAGAAGAAATATGACAAAAGAAAGAAGCAGTAGACTGAAAAATCTCCATTCAGCCAGAGAAGGAAGTAAGAAAAAGTTGGAAAGAGAATTCAGTGGAACCCAGTATTAAGACCATTATTAATATCCTATATACTCATGACATTGGAATTTACCTCACTATAAGACCACCTCACAGTTAAGGGTATTATTTACTTTACCCTACTACACTTATACTACTATTACCATTTGTTTATGCTTCCATGTTGTTTTATATTATTTGTCGACCAAAACATCTGCTGGTGTTTATGTTTTCTTACTTACTTACTTACCTACTTACTTACTTACTTATTTACCTACTTACTTATTTACTTATTTTAGCATGTTATCAGGGATGCTTTTGTATTTTACCATTAAGACCACCTCACCAATAAGGCCTGTCATTTGCACTAAAAGCGATCTTAATGGTGTACTCCCACTGTATGGCTCTGCTTCTAATATATGTCTTCTCAAAGCTGACAGAAAAAAAGGTAGGGGGGAGGGGTGCCACAAAATATGAAAGAAGACAAATTGCAAAGGAAAACACAATACAGACAATGAAAACAAATATATTATATGAGGTTATGCGGCGGTTCTTGTACAAAAACAAAAAAGCACCAAAAAAAAAAGCTGAGCGATAATTGAATTTCGGCACCGGAAATCAGGCTGCACAACCGGAAGTCAAGAGAAGATGCCACATTAACTGCCACAAGACAGGAAACAGTATTATCTCATATGTCATTATGAGATCAAAACGATGAGAATGACAGAAAAAGAAAAACAGACTTCTTGTAATTCAAGAATGGCCACATACTGCCATTATTCTAAATGTATTTATTAAATTATGACCTAACGCAATAACGCCATAGGATATGTTTTCAGCTCTACAAAATATTGGTGTCACCCAGATTAAGGAAACACATATAAACATCGTTTTAAGACCACCTCAATAATACAGCCCAACTTCGAATTAAAGCCATATTTGTGATGGGTATGATGTCATAATACAGTGTAACTTCAAAAATATTGCAACCTTTTCATATTCAGGTGGTCGCATAAGCCAGGTCCTAGCAATTCCCATTTGTCCAATAATGGTCTTACTCAGGCCCACTGTATATTATATTAAGTCTTTTTGTTTTATTTCAATTTAGTAAATGGCATACATACAATATATGAACATATAAAACAAAGTAAAAAGTTATAATAACTTTATCTAATAACATAATGCTGCATATCACAAATTGCACCCGTTTTCTTTTTCTAATATTATATTGAGTTACTGCCCACTTGTTATTCCTAAGTAATTGATTTCCGCCTAACACAAAAGAAAATGTTATTCAATGCAATTTCATCGTGTATATCAAAAAGACAAAATACATCTTTACTTTCAATACACTTAACTAAAATGTTAGTAAAATTGGGTTGGCAATTGAAAAATATCTTGATTAAATTGAATCGTAAACAGACATTTTTCAAACCTTTACAACAACATTGCGACAACCGCACAAGTAAAACAATGACATTTTATGGCAGACTATTAAAATAATCCTTATGTTTTATCAATCAATCGATCAATCGATCGATCAATCAAACAATCAACCAACCAATCAATCAATCAATCAATCAATCCAGACAGGTAGAATTTGTTCTACAATGGACTTACTGGTGAGAATTGACTGTGTAAATGAAACACTCATACCTAAATCATTGCAAATTACTCCATTACATTGACTACACTTCCTCAATTAATCAAACGTTTAAATTGATTTGTAGCGAAAAATGGGACAAGGCCAGAGGCTTCATGCTTACAATGCATTATTTACTACTTTTTATCCAGGGCAAAACAAGTATGGCCTTTACGTACTTCATATTTCAACACTCAAGGCCACAAACAAACAATAAAAAGCAAAAAAAAAAATCAAGGCTGCATTCAATCAATGCTCCTGTTCATTTGTGAATTGCCACTTGAGTGTGGAGTTCAAATAAATGAGAGAAAAATATATATATTTGCAAAAATATATGTTGTCAGTAAGAGAATTAAGCGCGATTTATCAATAGGTACAACCACCTCTTTTAAACGACCACTTCCAACTGTATATTTAATTGTTTTACCCTCTCTATTAGTCGACCACCTGGCTTAAATGGCCACATGGGTACATTCTATAGGCACTTCTGTACTTTAAAAAATGTTACAAGATCTTTCTAGTTTTGATCAAGATCAGTCTGTCTTGCTGTATGTCTGTCTCTTGGGCTGTCATTTGCTTGCTGTCTGTCTGTCGACACACAGAACAGTGGTGAAACATCATAAAAATACTTAAAGTGAACAAAAATATGGTTATAGATAGCTTATATTTTTCTCTTGTTTTTTTTCCTTGTTGGTGTTACTTTTTAGTTTTTTTGTGTGTTTTTGTTTTGTTGCCCCCCCCCCTTCCCCGACTGTTTTATCGTTCTGTCTATCTTTAGTTTGTGTATCAATCTGTCTTTTCTGTGGAAACTTGTCAGTCTGTCCGGTCGTTCAATTTTCTACGACAAAATTAATTCCATCTTTTGGTTGGATGTTTCAATATAGTTCATCCTGGTTTCATATTTTCTCATTCAGTCTGCCATGACTTAGGGTTTTGTCACTAATTAAAATAAGTTGTAGCTGTATTTGGGATGCAATTATTGAGCCATTCCCGTCCCAGATGGTTAATTTTCTATCAGTATTCGTAGACAGTAATATGAGATATGAATATGGAAGATAGATATATGAATACAGTAGTAATCTCTGCTTAGTATATGAAAATTAAGTAGCAAGGTAGGGTGGGTGGACCTGTTTTGTACAATGTATGCCTTGTATGTTGAGGTAGGAATGTGCAGTATAGGGAAAATATGAGAAGGAAGGAAGGAAGGAAGGAAGGGAGGGAGGGAGGGAGGAAGGAAGGAAGCAAAGAAGGAAGGAATCCAAATTGGTAAATGGGAAAACATCGTGTCAACAACGTTGCCGACATCGTTCCGATGTTGTCCAGATGATGGATTTGATGGAATGCTATCTGGGAAGGGAACAAGGAAGGAAATAGATCCGAAGGAATGAAGAAAGAAGGAAGAATAAATAAAAGGAGGATTAAGAGTAATAGAAAAGAAAAAGGGGTAGTATGAAAGAAGAAGAATGAAAAGATGGTAGAAGTTCAAAGAAGTTCCAAGAAGTTCCAAGAAGTAGTTCTTGGTTGGCAAAAAGAAGGAAAACAATAAAAACTTTAGGAAAGGACAAAAGAAGACGACAAAATCAAGTTTATGACTCAAAGATAGCATTCCAAATTGAACCGATGTCGGTGGATACTGCCGTCGTGAGGCCGACATCAACTAACAGCGACAAACCAGCTACCTAGATAGCATTCCAAATCATATCGACGTTGGCGCGATGTCGGTGACATAAAAACGATGTAGAAGCGCCACTGGCCCGATCGGGAA